>ML792395.1:572456-583097 GCA_009831015.1 Picea engelmannii | reverse complement strand
AATGAATAAAGTGGAAAATAATAATGTGAAACCCAAATGTATTTATGAAAATGATATGACGAAGGTTTAATTGGGCGATGAAATGTAAGGAATAGTGAAGGGAAAGGTGGATGAAAATACGACATTTCTGAGTCCCAACACCCCCTTCGGTACCCTGTTCTTGGAAGCCTTTTCGTCTGATTGAAGCTATTGACTCCATTTACTTAATATTAGCACGTGGTCTACTGTTCTTCCCGCCTTGCAAGAAAGCCAGATCCCTAGTTGGAGCCTATGTTGGAGCCTCCTTTGTAGTTCTAACCCGTCACAATTTTCATTTTTATGCTCGAAGTCGAAGGATAGTCTTCATTTTTTCCGTCTGTAGTTTCAAAATCTCCAAAGCTTTATCAATGCAAATGGCGATGATTATTATACCCTCGAGGCGAGTCCTACCTTTCGAAAAAATGTTTCCTCCTTTGTTCTACTTCGAGATCTCATAGGTCGGATACTATAAGTCATGTAGTTCACACGCCCCGAGCCATGAAGCAGCAAAATCGTTTTAATTTTTCACTTAGGACAGTAACGAGGGTAAAATTTTCCCTAACCCGTGATTAAACGTCGTCGGGGTTTCGCACCTCGGCATTCACCAAACCCAAAAATTTATTGTCATAGCCCCAATAGCCGAGGAAACGAGGTCCTTATTTTAGTAACCCGTGTCACGGTTAAAAGTAAAAGCTAAACCATGGTAAAAGTTTTGTCGGCAATTCGCCACTCGGCGTTTTGTTTTTCAAAAGTTACGCTGTCTAAATTCCGACTTGCAAGGTCACGATACGGATATAAACGTAATTAATTAATCACTTAATCCAAGATTATTTTACCTTTTAATTAAGTCATGTTATCGCGATCTCACGGTTTCGCAGCTCAGCATGCTAACCCCCCCGGAGACTTATTTTCGAAGCTCCGAGTCGCGATAGGGAGAATATAATAATTACAAAATTAATCGAGCCCCAAATCACGATTACTTTTTTTATTAACCAAAATCGATCATTGCATTCCCAGGTGTTAGAGATTCAAAGTGTTAAAGTAAAATCCCCGATATAACGACTACCAAAATATTGATTAACGATTGGTAAAACCTAGTTAATTAAGCTAAATTGATACTTATCCCATGTTTCGATTCTTGCACAATTTACGAGGTAGCCTTATTCATTCCATACGCCAATTGATATTTTTAAACCGCCAAAATTTATGACATTAATGAGCAAAATAGGGTAAATCAATAAATATCAGATCGGATTTTTATGGCAAAATTTATTTCTAAATATGATTTGACAGACTTGTTCTGAAAGGTACCGATTTTTCAAATATATATAAGAGCTGTGGATCATTATAACAAATTCATTTCATATTACGTAGAGCACATTATCTCTGAACAGCTGACTTCTGTATGTATACATATTTCTATCGCAGAAGAGACAAAACGCAATCTCCAGCCATGGCTCTGCGAAAAGCATCCAAAGCCAATGTGGAGGTTTCGGGACAGGGCTTGGACAATGTCGTTGATACTTCACCTCGAAGTATCAACTCCGTCTCGAATTGGTCGTTTGTTTCAGATGTTCTGCAAGAAGAATTGGTGGACTATTCCAACGACTCCAGTGACAATGAAAAAGATGATATAACCACCAAGTACAAAATAGTCATCCAATCCGGAATGCATAGAGTAGCAGCCAGGCCACGATTGCTTCCATATTATGACATGCTCTGATGGGCATTAGACCATGTGGACATTCCGACCAGAACCATCATGAACGAACAGAAATTCACCATCGAGACTTTTAGGATGGAACATCTGCAAGCCATGTATAAGTTGCCCACGACGCCTGACTACACATATGATGATGAATTCTTGGATGAGTTCAAGGAGAAGGAATGCGTATAGTATGATAAAACCATGTCCATTTTAATAAAATATTGGGTTTTGAACATCGCAAAGTTCATAGCTGATAGCGATGGCGTATACTCAATCGCTTCTTTAGAACCTTAGTACAAATATGTATCCATGATGACATGTAGGCTATACGGGAAAGAGGACACCTCACATTTTTATCTTTCATGGGTGCCCCTAATGTTTCGGGTTGTCGAAGGTAGTTCTTTCAACTGGGCAAAAATGTTGTCCGATAGCTTGACCAGTTGGGTCACAGAGTATCGGGCGCAGAAAGAGAATGGGAAGGCGTCTTCATTCTTCATGTTTGCATACATTATGGATGCAATTTGTTTTTTGACACCATTTCCCTTGATGAACTAGAGTTGGACTCCAGCAGAAGACGAACCCATATATGTTTATCATGCAAAATTATGGGAAAACAAAGCGGAAAATTTTGTGTATGAAATCTTTAATTGGGTGATGGGGCCCCTACATGTCACCATTTTTGGTCACCCGCCACCCTAAATATTAGATAGCATAGTAACGAATCTGAGCAGCATAGCAGACTAGTATGTAGAAGAAGAATTTTCATACCTTAGAGTTTTCGGGGCTTCTGTTCCCCCGCACGCATTGCCATTATTCATTCCCGACAAGTTGGCTTGTCGCGAGGTCGCTAGGCAGACAGTAATTGGTGGTATAAGCAAAGAGCTTAAGGGATACTCGAAGAAGGTATGGCCACCTTTTCCTGTTCATTTGAATTCTTATTCTTTATTAGATTTCAGGCATGCCAAAGTCGAGGCAGGGGCCCTGGAAGACCTAAATTTGGTCTCCATTGAATACAAGAAGCACGATCCGTAGAGGGTTGTGAACAATCATTTGGCCATTTGTGGGCTCAAGAGATTTGAGCACGAAAATTCACCCTCAGATGACATTTTTCGAGGCACAAGGTCCTATGCTGATATTCTAGCTCAGATGCAAACCTTGGCACCCAAGGAGAGAACCAATGTTCTAAATTTCCAAGAACATCGACGCAATTGTCTCCCCACAGTGTTGCGGGGTGAGAGTCCAGCTACGGCGGAGGTCAAACAAAAGGATGCCGAAGGTTCTAAGGATGCGGACCTCGACCGAGAAAAACACCAGGAAGAGGGAGAGAAAACCAAGAATCCGAAAGTGGAAATAAAGACTCCCGACCCTCCGAAGAAGCAGAGTCTGGTTACTACTCCGGGAAAATCAACAAAGTAGGTTGGAGAACCTATCGCATCAGTTACTCCCTTGCAGTCAACTCAAGGAAATATTGACGCAGGATGGATCTTCAATGAAAAGTTGAGGCCTATAAGGGTAGAAGAAATCCCTCCGAATGAGTTCTTCTTCGATAAGAAGAGAAACGTAGTGGTAAAGAGATAATTTTACCAAGAAGGGGAGTCAAAAGCCAAAAAATACAAAGTCATAACTAATGGGAAGGACAAGAAAAATGAATAATTTGCGACTGAGATAGCAGGAACATTAGGAGCATATGCCTCGGTGAATCAATTTTCAGTCGGACTTCTAAAAAACCAGCTGAAATGAAAGAATCACCTCATCAAGAACCTGGAAGCCAGACTAGCCATAGCAATGGAGGCTTCCAAAGACCAGGTGAGTGTGGGTATAGAGAAAGCGAGGTTGGCCGATAAAAATGAGATAGAACTACTCAAGGCTAAGCTCGAACAAGCACAACTGGTGGTCCGAGATGGTCAGATGCAAGCCAGTCAGCAAAAATATTTCGTCCAACATCTGTAGGCTAGGGTGGAAATCGCCGAAAGCAAGGTGATAGATATCGGGATGTTTCAGTCCCAGGCGATGGACATTCGGGGCAGAGTCTCTGTGGCCCAACGAAGTTTACTCGGCAAGGTAGAAGCGATCCAAGACAACTGTTTTCTAGTCAACCAGGTTTCAGAGAACTTATCTGCTAGAGAAAGGGAAGCTGGAGTAGAAAGGGTCACCTTCCAAGAGGCTATGATAGCCTCAAATAAAAGGGATTCGGGAAGTACTCCTAGGTTCACCATTTCAGAGCAAACTAGAGGAAACTTTCTATTGAAAGAATGGGAGCACAACATCTTGGAAGGCAAGCTGCAAGCCAAAAAGGTAACAAATGCCTTGGAAGATGCTTTCATTTCTATAGATGGGGATGTGCTAGGCATTGATGTGAAGGTAGTGCTGAGGCTTTGATTCAAATGAATATGGCAAAAATCTTGTTTGATTTAAAGGAAAAGGAAGAAAGGGACTCGGCTGAGATCTCCCAAGTGACTATGGCAGACATAGTCCAAATAGACAAATATCTGATCAAAACAAGCATGCAATTATGTGCTATTGACATCATAGATGGACAGATGGAAGACAGGCTGCAACAGTTAGCTGGGGAATGTTATTTCTTTGAAGCCAACTATCAAGCAGAACCATCGCAGCTAATATATTAGTTGGTTGAAAGATGTGTCACCTGCACCAAGCATGTGCGATAACAAACGTCTGGCACCAAGTGAAGACATAGACGAAGAAATGGAGCAATTGCCCTCCTCCCTATCATAACAAAAATTTTGTAACGATTGAGATTCAATCTTATTGTAAACTGTATAAATATACCATAGAAAGAAGGACACCAGGCTGGACCTTTTTGTGTTGATTGTAACAGAGTTGTTACAAATTTGAGAGTTCATACAAAGCAAATCTAAAGATTCTCAATTCTGTCATCACTGTGTTATGAGTATGTTTTCTTGTATCTCATATTTCGTTTCATTTCATATTCCTAACTGATGAATGCTTTGTTATAATTTAGTACGACCACTACTATAGCGAATGAATTTTGGTTTTCTGTAATTGTTTACTGTTTTTCCTCTGTACCAGCTATCAACGGGTGTGAGACCAGTCTACACTTTCAGAATTCTACACATATTCCATGCTATATTGGGTTATTTTCTTGCAGTTTTCCTCTTCTGTTTATACATGAGATTCTCCCTTGATAGGTTCCTCACACCATAGACAGCTAAATGTTTTTCTCCCGCCTCATACATTTTATTAAGATATAACTCAGTTACGGGAAAGAGCCTTTGATTTGCACCCCGTTTTATTTTCGAACTGTAAACTCTCTTTTATATGACCAAATTGAGACAACACTTAATTTCTCTCTGAATTGTTTTCTTATTTTACTGTACCTCCATGACTGTCCCTGTACCAACCTAGCCTAATATCGAACCTAGATTAGCAAACCAAACGCACATTGCTTTAAACCTTTTTGACACTATTCTAAAAACATCTACTACTCGGGTTGAACTTGAACATTCATGGGCTTCGATTGAACAAGATATAACTATCCAAGAACATTTGGAAGCTAGACAATGCCAACGTAGAAATCTTCCTTAGTTTCCTTTGTCGAAGGTTGATGTTTCTCTCTTCTCTACCTTTTACCCACTTTCGGATGCCTAGACACTGTACTTCTAAGCCTTAAGTACAGACTCTGGAACAACACCTCCCTTAAGCCTATTGCGCAAGATATATCTCAAATCTAATGCAATGATGCAATAACAATATAATAGAAAGCAAAGAACACAACATCAATCACACAAAACAACAAAATATACGTGGTTCACCCTCTCCCTAGGGCTACGTCCACAGAACTGTGTTTCTTGATATATTAACTAGAAACACACAGTTTTATCTGCACACTTAGTTGCAGTTCTCTTTCTCTCTCTCTTCTCTCCCCTCCCTGCACACCTAGCTGCAAGGTTGATCTTTGCACCCAGCTGAAGATATTACAATACAGAAATGTTCTCATGCTCAATACTTCTTTCTCACAATAATGATCACACTCTTAACCCACAACGATGAACTCCGAACGAACCCATCCCAGGTCATCTAGACCTTTATTTATACATTATAATGACTCTCATACAACCTTAGACCGAATTCCAAGTGTCAAAACCTTAAATTCCAAAATCCTCGGTGTCTAAAACCCTAGGTCCACTTGACCTGTGTTTTCATGGCTTTCCCAGCCTGTCTTTCCTTCTTTCCCATGAGATGTTCCAAAGCATCTGTCGGTAGTTGTTCCTGCTTGCTGAGTTTTCCATGATCCATGTTCCTTGTTGATCTATCTCCCTTGGTATTCTCTTTCAATGGCTCGTTTTCCCTTACTTTGGTCCTTCTTCTCTTCTTCTTTGACCATTTTGACCCATTCTCAATCACTGTGCCTTCCGCGTAGTTCATACTTCATATTTTGTCTTCCTTTTTCTTCGGTTTCATCCTTAACCCATAACCAAGGGCCAACAAGCCCGTCCCCAAACAAGATAACCATATTTTTCTCATATAAAAAGAGGTCTTGGGGAGTCATTTAGAAATATGAACAAGAGAATAAGAAAACTTAGCCAAAATCCTTTCCCTCTCATTGCCCAAGTTTTGCATCTTGCTCTGAGTTTTAGCCTCAGATTTCCCCTCCAGCCATTCTCCCTATGCAACCCTTCCTTCTTCCCTTCATGATTTGTTGGTTGTGAGAATTCCATGTTGAATTGATGCACTTGGAGTCACAATAGAGGATCCTATACTTGGTTCATAGAGTGGTGTTCGCAAGCAATGGTTGTAACCATTCATCTTGAATTTGAATAAAAGGGATTATCTTTGTCCAACAATCCTATATGTACATGTTCTTGTTATTTTGAGCATTTATATCTATATTTAGGATTTGAACTGATTACTAGAGATTATACATGTTGTTGCATTATATTATTAACCCCTTGCTGGTGAGCTTTGGGAGGATATTTGTGATCTAAGAGCAACCAACAAGAAGAAGAGGCTTACATCAACCGTAAGGATTCAAGGTGCACTCATTAACCTTCTCTTCTCTCTTTCTCTTATCACTTAGTCTACATTGTTTTGGGTTAGATTAGAGATAAGTCAGTCTTTTAAGGGAGTTATCACTTTGCCTATTCCTTAGACCTCGTTTAGGGGGAATTTCCCCATAGAAGAATTGATGACTCCACTGGGGAGTCTCTCTAGGGTCTTAGTGGGATAATTTGATTTTCAGTCTCGTTTTTAGTTTTCTGAGTTTTCTGAGTCAGTTTGGGTCTCTGGTCACCTTGCAGGTGCCTAATAGCCTCCCTTACCCAGTAGTTTATCCAAAATTTTTCCTTTTTGAAAAACATTGCAGAGGTGTACGCTCCATGTCCTTTGTATATCACGTGTACATACACGTTCTGCATAGTATACAACCCACACACATATGAAGGTTTCTCGTGCGCAACACGCATCTCTATGTTTTGTAATGGTTTAAAAAAAAAAAAAAAATATTCCCTAGAAAGAAGCTCTTTGCTTCTTAGGCCTTCCTGAACTCTTCAAGGTCTCTGTTAATTATGTTTGGTTGGGTTAAGGACTCAGTTTATTTTGCAATTTGTAAAGAACCTTTGTTGTTTCTTTATTTATTTTGTTTTCTTTCAAGGTTTAGGGTGAACTTATAAGCGTTAGATCCTTCTATGGATTCCAGTGAATCCCTGTTTTTGAGCAGTGGCTTAGAGTCTATGTTAGTCTTGGGTTTTTTTTCTTTTTCTCTTGTTTGTTCTTTGAAAAATGAAAAAATATCATTTAATTGTTATTTTCTTTTCTAAGCATTCAAAAATAAAAAAATTGTTGTTGTATTTTGTTATGCATTTTTGTTTGGTATTTGTAGCATAGGCTATTTATTAGAAAAGAAAAGAGTTTCATTTCCAAAGTTCCTTCTATGCTATTTCCTTGAAAGTTTAGTAGTTTAATTTTGCATTGTGAAACAAAAAGTGCATTCTAGGAAACTTTTTGCATTTTGGGATCTTGGACTATATTTTGAAAAGTTTGCAGTTACAAAGTTTAAACGCCATTTTTTTCAATTGTAGAACATAGTTTTCTTTCTGCACGAATGTTCTAAAATATTTTATTTCTTCTCTTTCGTCTCTTGAAAAACACCATAAGTTTCAAGTCCATACATTTTTTAGTAAATCAATCCATTTAAAATCAACGATTAACACTAAAATCAATTAGACGTTTTAGTTTGTAGGGTTCACCAAGTAGTCTAGGCTTTAGGGCCTTGAAATAGGTGTGGAAAGGAAACTCTTCAAGGCTGCTGAAACAAAAATAAGAGTATGTGATAGGGAGTGTGAAAGTACAGTTTCGTAAAAGTCAGTCGGGGCCCCCCTCTAACATAGGGGCTAAACATGAGCTCGCATGAGGAAAGGTAGAGGAGATAACCTGTCCAAATCCAGACAAAGAATAGTGGGGATTGTATATTGAGAGTCATTATTGGGATTTTCACTAATCTCATTTGACTATGGAGCTTCATGGACCTTGAATCTATTTGAGATCCTTAGTTTTCTTCCAAACCATTTTCCTTCGGTACCCTTGAAAGGCTTCAGACTTTGTTATCCATCTCATTACGATCAACCTGACTATCGGTTGTACCGACTTGGTGACTGACTGCAATAAGGAAACCTAGTTGGTTGCTTTTAGGGACTTACACATGTCACTGTGGGGGTATATCGCGGTACCTAGGGAAGACGCCAAATCACACTTTGCAGAGTATACCCGAAGGGTGTTTCCATGCTCAAGTTACACTTGCACTAATAACTTTCTCTCATGTTGATTGGCGTAACGTTTCTTCCTGGTAGTCAGTTGATTGCTTGATTTTCCTTTAGGAACTTTTAGTGTGTGCTCTATGTTTCATGCTAGCTTAACCTTAGAGTGTCGGTTGATCATTTCACAAGGTGGAATATCAACAACTCCATCATTTTCATAGGCTTTAGGGCTTGCCGCTAGTTACTTTGGAGCCACCTTTGCCATAGTTAAGGCGAAGGCTAGATCAAGAGGGTTCATTTGAAGTGATTGGGCCATCAGAAGTTGTGCCCGAGCCTGCTCCTAGGGAAGATACACTTTCACTAGAGGATACCATCGTTTCTGACCTCAAAGTTGAAGGCTTCAAGCTTGCAAAACCTCCAATCATTGATTTATCAATGTCGCTTCTTATTCAGATAGTCCCTCCTAAGGTGAATTCACCTAATTGTCATTTTGTTATATGAGTGACGATGGAAGAGACTAGTTCTACCTCTTATGGGAATCCTCTTACTCCCATCTCGACTATCGTGGGAGGGGATTTCATGCTGCCTCCCCCACCTCCACCTATCAAGACTACGGTTGTCCAAACACCCACAAATTTGGGTAGTGGCACAGTCCGCTCAATGAATATGACCATTTTTCCATCAATTTAGAATGTGTTTGGCACTCCCTTTTCATATGGGATGCCACGTTTCAACTCTAGTTTGACCTTAACCTACTCTAATCTACAGACTATGTTGATTAAGGTTGGTTGTCATTGATGTCAACCATTGAAGAAAGCCCCGTAGCACAAAGGTTTGGGTAATGGACCCAATATTGTTTGATGTAAATATGACTCATTATTGTTTTTTCATTGTTTATAAGAAGTAAATATGGATGAACTCCAAAGTGGTCCCCTTATGGTGAAAGTCCTCATGGGAAGACGCTTTGTGAAGTAATAGAACCCATGCTTAATTTTGGAATAATGAGATGAAGGAAAGTGGATTTTTCAGGGAAAATATCCTAGATGGATAGTGCTTGTCATTTCATTTTTGGTGGTATGTGGAACATCACATAATTCCTCACGGTTATAGAGTTATGGCCATTAGAAGTTGGAGACTCCAGGTTTGGGTAATGAACCCAAGTTTGTTTGATGGGTAATGGTATGAGTTATGATATATTTTCAGATAATACTATTCTATATGGATAGTACATGTCATTCCATTTCTAGAGGTATGTAGAACGTCACATAACTCCTCACGGTTTGAGAGTTATGGCTTTACGAAGTTGGAGGACCCTCATATGTCATCTAGAAGCCCCGAAAGGTCAAAGTAGTCAAAGTGGTTTAAGAAATTTTAAAAGGTAAATAATAAAGTGAAGTGATGAGTGTATTATAATTTAAAGTGAATGCAAAATAAATTATTTCAATAATAAATTTAATGGAGAAATTAGAAGTGGATCCAACCCTAAAATAAGGAAAGTGGGCCGAGTGACCTAGAAGATGTTTTTAAGGAAGCTACTTGGAGAGTATGAATAAGAGGCAAGGCTCTCTCATTTGAATTATACTTGAGAATATTGAATATATATGTGTGTGTGTGTGTGTGTGTTTGTATGTGTGTGTGGGTGTGTGTGTGTGTGTGTGAGGTAACCAAGGATATCTAAACCAAAATTCCTAAAGAACCTCAACAGAGTCACAAACAAGAACCTCAGAAAACGACATGGATAAGAAAGCAAGATCAGTATAGCAATGAAGAATGCACAGTCGCTCTACAAGATAAACAGAAGAAACGTGGTTGGTATGTTGACAGTGGATGTTCAAAACACATGTCAGGTGATAGAGACAAGTTTCTTACATTACTAAAGGAAAGAGATGGATCAGTCTCCTTGGACATGATGATTCATCCAAAATCATTGGAAAAGGCACAATCTGAATTGGGAACAAGAATGAAAAGGAAGAAAATGTTCTACGAGTAGAAGATATGAAACATAATCTTTTAAGTGTGAGTCAAATGTGTGACCAATGTCATAAAGTTACTTTTGATTCACAAAAGTGTGAGATAAGAAAAGAAGGTTCAGGGAAATTGGTCGCTATAGCTACAAGAACTTCAAGCAACATATATGTGTTAAGCGAAATTGGAAATGAAAAGTGTTGTCTAGGAAAGGAA
>ML792395.1:543050-562784 GCA_009831015.1 Picea engelmannii | reverse complement strand
GAACAGCCATGGTTGAGCAGGAGAGAAATGAGGTTGGAGCAGATTTGGGACAACAGCCCACATGTAAGTTCGATTCAGTTTCAGGGTCAGATTTTTCAGTGTCCGCTGAGTATTCCAGAGACAGGTATGCATGTGAAGCTTATGATCAGTTTGTAAATCAAGAAGAGCCTAAGATGACTGATGATTTCATAATAAATTATATGTTCTCAGCTGCGCCTAATCCATGTGATGGAAATCTTGTTTTGTTATCCTCTTGTCAGTATCATTCTGATAATGAAATTGTATTTTTTGATGATCATGAGTTGATCTCAAGAGGACAAGAAGATCATCAGTCTTCTTGCAGAAGAACAGTCATGGTTGAGCAAGAGGCTACCATAGATGTGCAATTGTTTCTTGAAGAGCAACATGTTTCTTATCTTCTTTACAAGGATCCAGTGGCAGCCTTCATGGAGTTACATTTTTCAGAGGGCTCGAAAGTTTCAGATTTCTTCAACTCGCCCATGTTTTCAAGTAAATATGGTTTCCTGAAAATATCCTTGTCATTATGGTTGCATATTCAACATCATTTGTTGATTAGTAATAAAGACAATATTTCCTCAGTGTTCAAATTGCTCGGATGGCTACGATGGAAATCAGCATTCACTTAACAAATGACAGAGACATCTAGTGTAGGGGTAGGTAGAAGAATAAGTTCGCTATGCGAGCAGTTTGATATTTTTCAGTTATTGATTTCATGAATAAGTTTGGGCTGCATACAAGTTACAGGGGAACAGTTGCATAGGCTTGATGGCTCCATGCCCAATGCTAAAGGCTACTGGAACTACTAGGTTCTTGGAAACCTCGCAGGGAGGTCTCCATCCCAGTTGGAGCCAGATGTTATCTCCCAAAATAAAACTGTCCTTTTAGTCGAGTTTTGTGGTGGATAGCATGGCTATCGGTAGTTGCCTCAATTCACTTTTGATTCTTTTTAGTTGCAAAAATTAGTTTTTGGTTTTTGTCTTAGAAAATAATATGATCCATAAAGTCTTCTTTTCAAAATTTGCATAATTCACTTTCAACAGCTAACATGTGTCCAAAAGTTGAGTGTTAGCTGTGGAAAGCAGTGACTTTCAGCAGCTAAGGAGCACTTCTCATAAGTCTGTGCGCTGTTGAAAGTGGTGAATTTCAAAATGTCCAACAATCAGTTTCGTCGGTCGTGCGCTGGTGAAAGTGCATACTTTCCATAGCTAAGGAGCGCTTTTCATTAGTCGATGCGCTGTTGAAAGTGGTGAATTTCAAAAGGTCCGAAAATCAAGTCACAGGTGGCGCACTGTTGAAAGTACATACTTTCCGCAGCTATGGAGTAGTGTTGGCAAGGTCACGCGCTGTTGAGAGTGCATACTTTCCACAACTAAGGAGTGTTTTTTAAATAAGTGGTGCATTGTTGAAAGTGCATACTTTCCGCAGCTAACAGGGATTTTTCACAGAGTCGCGCGCTGGTGAAAGTGGCAAGTGAACAGTTGACATAAGCTGTACTTCCGAGCTGGCAACATCAAATCAAATCTTTAGTTCCATATCAGACATTGTTCACAAAGGACCGCTTACGGTTTTGAGTTGCAAATGGAAAGAATGATACTTAAACTTGCAGGGAACTTTTCAATCCCTTCCTGAGCTCCAAATGCAGATCTGAAAACACCATTGGAAATATTAGATTCCATAGATGTCGATCGACTATTCATACATGAAAAATGGATTTTCTATGACCGAGAAATTCGATTTTGAAAATCTGCCCGCTTTCAACAGCGCAAATCGATATTTTATGACCCGTTAGCTGTTGAAAGTGGCAACTTTCAACAGCGCAGGAGCGTTTTTTATGGGCTATGTGCTGTGGAAAGCCTGTAACGGCCAGAATGTTACAATTTTTGCCCAAATCTGGAATTTTTGAATTAAAAGCAGATGAAACCTTTTGGACTAGACAGGTGGTGGATTATTCCATCAAATCCAAAGGCTATTTTGGGAAAGACAAGTCAAAAGAGGAGTCTTTGGTTAAGTTTTGGTCATTTTTGAAGGCAGAATATTAGGAATGAATAGAACAGCTCATGAAATTCGAATTTGTCTCTCTTGGAGAGTCAGCATCCAGCCTTGGGAGGTTATCCAACACTACATCAACAATCAACAAGAGAGAAATATGGGATTGACCTCATTTTGGGGATCATCCCTCATCTTTTGCAATCAGATTTTGACTTACTATTTTTAGCTGATCTGATCCACATTTTTAGGATCTGAGAACATATTGTAAAATCTATAAAGCTACATTTTGAAGACTAAGAGGGGGTTGGATTTTGGGTTCTATGATGCTGTCACTGTAATCAACAGACTTATTCTTATTATATAAAAAAATTCAAGCTTCCTTCAGTTGGGTGGTCAGATTTTCCTCCTCTGTTCTCTGATAGCTTATGAGTGAAAGTTCTTTGTTGATGCTCATTCAATTTGTAGTGACTGTCATCTCACTAGTTAATTGTTTTAGTTGATAATCATAAGTTATTTCTTTGGTTATTAAACCCATTGTGCTTGTTGGTATGAAGTATAATCTGGTGTAATAGTTGTTTTCGTCCCCATTTAATCAAACTTTGTCTGACTGCATGGCTAGAAGGCCTTGTGAGATTTTGTATTTCTAGACAGTGTTGAAAACACATTCCAGTCCCTAGATATTCATCTTGATCCACAAACCATATCAAATATTAAGAAAATATTTCCAAAAAGAGTTAGTTACCAGGCATCTCCGACTTACAGCCTAGGAGAGTTTCCTGGAGTGATAACACAATGTATACTCTAGAAGTTCTTTAGATTTTCCCCTCATAGAGGAAAGCATTGTTGTCTTTCTTGGGAGCTGCCAAGACTACTAACTCAAGAATGATTTTTTTTTACCCTACATATTATAAACCTCATCTACCTCACCACGTTTATTTTCAGGTAGTAGTGGTGTATGCCAAGAAATCGTTGACACAAAAAAAATTTCGTACGGCGGTAGACGAGGGTTCCTTGACTTAAGTGATGTTGTTGGCATGTTGGAAGTCCATTGGACAGCCTGAGTTGTCTCTGTCACTGACATTGCTAACCATTTTTGATGGCCTATCTTTTAGACCACATGGCATAATTCCCTCCTTCCCCGTGATGTTGGAGGGAAAAAACCATGTGCATCGAGGTAGAAGTAGTTGATGCGCCTCTCAACTACAATCTTTTGTTAGGTCAGAGTTGGACCTACACCATGACAATGGTTGTATCCACCATTGTTTGGGTCTTATGTTTTCCTCATCAAGGCTAGATCATAGCTATTGATCAATTATCCTTCTCTCATAGTGACCCTTCATTAGGGGCATCCACGGTCCTGATGATTGACAAATCCCAGCCAGGTACGTTCAACTTAGGTGATGGATTTTTTCCATATCTAAATGGGGAATTTTGATTATCCACCACCTTTTAATGATGTCAAGTTTATTTCAGCTATCCCTGATTAGCCGAAGGCTTTGATTTTTCAAGTCGCTTATTTTCAAACGAGTTACTTTAACGACCTATGGAATTCACCTTCCCCATCAGATTTGATGGAAGGGGTAGGGCATCCTAGAATGGCTATGCCATTATTCGCTGCTTAGGTTTCATATAGTATTATCGAAAAATCCTCAACTAACCCTAATATGACTCCCCCATAGGAGCTAGATCCCATTCTCGATCCTATTTGGGCTCAAGACCCTCTTGCCACTCATGATCCTTTGGACTTAGTCTTTCCTTCTAACGAGGCGAATTTGGAGGCAATGACTAGGTTGGATAGACCTTGGGACGATCTTCACCATAGATCTTATTTTTTTCCCGAGTTGAGGAGAGTAGAGGTAGGAGAGTCCACTATGAACCTAAATGGAGATGCAACTTGTCATGTTAACCCTTTGGCCACATACAAAATCTATGCTGAGGGAAACATGGAAAGTATAGATAAAATGATTCCTATCGACATCTCTGGAACCCTTGGTGTCATTAAAAATGTTTTCGTCGAAGCAGATTGTTCCTACAAAGAAATTCAAATCTATACTAAATTATTTAAGGAGTTTCGTGACGTTTTTACTTGGTATTATGAGGAGATTCTAGGAATTGACCCACGTATATTTGAACATGAGATTACAAATTACCCTGATGTTAAGCTTGTCCTTTAGAAACTTTGCCCAAAAATCCTCGCAAGACATTGACCATCAAGATTGAGGTAGAGAAACTCATTAAGGATGGTTTAATCTATCCAGTGCAGTTGATAGAATGGTTGTCGGACCATGTTCCTATCAATAAAAAACAAGGTACAATCCGTGTGTGTGTGGAATTTCGTGATCTGAATAAATATTGCCCGAAAGATAATTTTCCAACCCCATTCATTGATCAGATTGTCGATGAATGTGTGGGTTGTGAGGTGTTTTATTTTATGGATGGTTTTTCCGAGAAGAACCAAATTTAGACCAAACCTGAGGATGAACATAAAACAACATTTATGTGTCCTTTGGGTACATTCGCATACCGGAAAATGCCTTTTGGAATTAAGAATGTTGGAGCCACTTTTCAACGTGCCATGTTGTTTGACTTACATGACCTCAAACATATAGTCAAGGTGTATCTTGATGGTATGGCATCACATTCTCATAAGATATCTGATCATCCTACCCACTTACAAATTATCGTTTAGAGGTGTCGCTACTACCAGATTCGCCTTAATCCAAATAAGTGTATTTTTTCTATGACATCGGGTCACTTTTTAATTTTTATCTTGTCAACTAAATGGATCATGGTCGATCCTATGATGGTTGAGGCAATAGTTAAATTTCCTCCCCTGTGCACAATCACCTAGCTTCAAATTTTACAGGGTAAAGCTAACTTTCTTCAGCATTTTGTTGCGAACTATGTCGAGATTACTAAATGGTTTATGCATCTCTTGAAGAAAGGGGTCCCATTCTGTTGGAATGAAGCAGCTCAATTCTCTTTCAAAGCGTTTAAATGTGCTTTGAAGTCTTCTACTCTGCTCAGTCCTCTAGATTATGGCAAGGATTTCTTGTTGTATTTGGCTCCCGCAGAGTCTACTATTGGCATGGTCTTGGTCCAAGAGAATGACATGATTGAAGAGAATGTTATCTACTATCTTAGTCAAGGCTTGGTAGGACTGGAACTCAACTACACCCATGTTGAGAAACTCACTTTGGCAACGTTCCATGTTGTCCAATAGTTCTGTCATTACATCTTACTTCGCAGGACCACCGTCATAGCTGTGGTGAACCCTTTCCAATATGTGTTAACACAATGGGTCATCGGCGAGAAAATCAATCGATGGATATTCATCCTACAATAATTTGACTTGGATTTTGTTTCGGTAAAATATAAAATTTCCTTGGTCTTTGTGGAATTAATTTTGGAACTTCCGGTCGAAAGTGGTAACGATTTGCTATTGGATTACTGAGAGGGGGGGTGAATCAGTAATAGATCTTTTTAATCCTTTTAACCACAATATGCAAGTGTTATTTATCTTTATGATCAATATACCATTATCATCCAATAATTTCAGAGTAAATAAACCATGAACAAATGAACAATCATACACATACACAGTACACCAATATTTTTTACGTGGAAATCCAATGCAAGAGAAAACCAATGAATGTTTTTTCTTATTTGTCTTTAAAAATTACATTCATTGGAAGCACCAACTTCCTTTGTTTTCCAGCTACAACTTGAAGGAGTCTCCAACCCCCTATTTTTAGGCTACAACTTGAGGGAAGCTCCAACTCCCCAATTGTATGGCTACAACTAGAAGAATGCTACAACCCCCTATGTTCTTCATATACAACCACCTATACTTTCCCTGTCCAACCACCCTGAAATATAAGTGCCAAATGTAGAAACTGAATATGTCACTGTCACAACTTGTTCTGTCAAATCTGTCACTGAGAAACATGTCACTGTATACTAATCAACCAATATGATATGATCACATATACCTCAAACCATGTGCTAGAACCTCACTATTATACAACCTCTATCTGTACTAATAACTTTAGAAACATACCTCAACAAAAACCCCTTAAACATGAACCGATACTAAACTTCAATAGATTTGCCTCAGATCAAGTCTACAACAAGTTGTAAACTTCCAAGAGGGAATCCAATAGATTTACAAGGAAATCCCTCAACTAGATTCATAGATTCAACACTACACATATGAAAACCATACCTTTTTATTCTTGTAGCATTCTGTTGTTGCAGTTTCGCTGCCATGATTCTACTGCCATGAATCTGTTGTTGCGATTTTTCTGCCACGATTTTTCTTCCGCACTTTTTCCATCGTGGTTTTTCTACAGTGATTTTTCTTCCGCACTTTTTCTGTCGCACTTTTCCTACCACGATTTTTCTGCCACACTTTTTCTATTGCACTTTTCCTGCTGCAATTTTTCTGCCGCACTTTTCCTGCTGTGATTTTCTACCACACTTTTTCTGTTGTGATTTTTCTACCGCACTTTTTCTGTTGCATTTTTTCTCTATCAATAATACCTTCCCAAATAACCTTTCACAAAATAGATGCTCAATGATATTCAATAGGTGCTAATGGGAGAGCCTTTCTCTCTTATTTATACTTCCATGTAGCTTCCTCAATGGTTTACCTTCTAACCAACTTAACCCACTTTCCTTCTTTTAGGGCTAACCCACTTCTAACCACTTGTCCACTTCTAACTCACTTTGCTAAAGATAGTAAATTCTCCACTTTTAGTTGCAACTAAATTATTTTTAATTATTTTCTTATTGCAACAACGTAACCCATAACTAACTCCGAGTTTCACTTACTTGACTAGTCAACTTCTTCTAGGAGCTTCTAGAATTAATTTGACTTCTTTGACCTTCTAGATAAATCATGAGGGTTCTCCAACTTCACCAGGACATAACTCTCTAACCATGAGGAGTTATGTGACGTTGTGTATATCACCGGAAATGGCATGACTTGTAATATCCATATAGAATAGTCTTACCTACAAATATATTAGAATTCATACCATTATACATCAATCAAACTGAAGTCCCTTAATCATACTATTGGGTCTACCAGAATTTGCTATCGGACTTGCTTCAAGGGTTGGCATCAATGACAATCAAACCAATTAATCAACATTTTCCTGAAGAGTCATTGATCAATGGGGATATTTTCCTTATTGCATATTTGGAACCTTAGTATGGATATATACTTGTGTATCTTCAAACTTTGAAGTTCCCTTCCTCTACTTCTCGTGATGAGCATTGACGAATACGCCATCAAGCGTGGAACTATATTATCATTGATGATACTTTATATTGTTGAGGAGTTGATTGCATTATCCTTAGTTGTCTCACTCATGAAGAGGAAAATATTGTGTTGAATGACTGTGACACTGGAGCATGTGGATGTCACTTGTCTGGGTTGGAAATAACCCAAAACATTCTTTGCGTTGGATACTTCTGGCCTTCGCTGATAAAATATTATGTAGAGGTAGTCAAGAAGTGTCACCCGTGCCATATCTTTTCTCAGAAGATGTAGGCACACCCTGCTCCCATGTTTCCAGTTATTGTTGTTGGTCCCTTCACTAAGTGGGGGATTAATTTCATTACATGCCAGCCAGATTTGGCTAGGGTGCATCATTACATCATCGTGGTGGTATATTACTTTAGTAATTCGGTTGAGTCCATGCTGACGTTTAGCAATGACAAAGAAATGACTACACTTTTTATTTTTAACCAGATTGTAGCCAGGTTCGGTATTGTGAAGGATATTGTCACAGACCATGGAAATCAATTCTAGAACAAGATGATGACCGAGCTAACATCAAAAATGGGGTTTAAGTAAGAACATTTGTCACCCTATTATACACAAGAAAATGTTCAAGTGGAGGTTGTTAATAAGTCTCTCAAGACTATTCTCCAACGAATGATCAATTCGTCCAAGTCGAATTTTCATTTGATGTTGTACTCGATGCTTTGGGCTTATCGAACCTTAGTCAATACTGCTACCAGTTGGTCTCCTTTCCAACTCATTTACGAGTTGGAGGCATTCTTTCCCATAGAGTGCCAAATTCCCTCTCTTAAGTTGGCAGTCGAATTACTGCCCGATATTGCTTCACTTGAAGAGCGTCTACTATATCTCGAGTAGCTCGATGAGAAATTTCGAGATGCAGCCTTGGCTAACAAGGCTCACAAGAAATGTGTCAAGTGTCAGTATGATCGGTCCATTAGCCATAGATTTTTCTTCGAAGGTGATCTTGTCTTGGTCTATGACCAAGATAAATATCCCTTGAGGGAAGGCAAATTCAAACCCATGTGGTTCAGACCGTTCATTGTTAAGAATTTTTTAGAAAAGGGTGCCTATCAACTGGTTGATTTCAAAGGTAATTCTTTGTCGGAGCCTAGAAATGTGATATAACATAAGAAGTATTACGCTTAGGTTGGTCACCTGGGTGTGAATTTTTGTATATAATGTATAGCTTTATTTGTACATTTTTGTGTCTTTTTTTCTTGTGGACGTGTAGTTTATTGTGTTTATTTTCACTATGGCAGAGGTCGAGTGAATCTGAGGTCTATGTTGAGTTCGCAGATGGTTCTAGCTAACACACTCAAAGGCTTTCTTCCAAAGCTTGTGTGATCTTCACACCCTTTTGTCAGTTGATGTCTTATGGAGTTATTTGTCTGGGAAAAGCAACCAATAATGTTTCTGACTATAGTGTCGTAATAGAATTACTGCGTGATTCCTTGTCACATGGTATTCATCACCTTCGGGTTTATCTATATGCTCAATTGGTCGTGTATCAGTTAAATGGAGTGTATCATGTCTATGATCCCACCCTTCACCGACAATTCCTTAGGGTATGTCTGTTAAAATGTTATTTTGATTGTATTACTTATATTCATGTTCCTAGGATATATAATCAACTAACTGATACATTGGCTAATCATGTGTTATATTGGCATATTGCTCACACATAAAAGTAAAAGCAAACACATACACGCATATGTAAATAAATTTGTACAAAACAATTTATCCATAAGGAGAAAATATGTATATCTATAATAATATGTTAAAAAAATAATGTCATAAGTACAAAAGTGGGCCATAAAGCATCAAATAGAGCTGATAGACATCATTGGGATCAAGCCCTCACTTCCCTTGGCACATATGTGGTCTAGTGATAGCTACGGACTAGGCCTGTTGGCCCTAGTGTAATGAACTACGGTGTTCAAAATATGCCTGAACAACTGAACCCAAGTCTCGGGTACCCCTACACCATGCAACTGCATGATCGAGGGTAGGTCCTCAATCTCTTCCATCAACATTGGATGAGTGAGAGTTGTCAGGTCCCTCTCCACTCATTTCAATACTCTCTCATCCTATCCAACTAGTGGCCCTCCCACGGTTGTTGGTCCTCCTCCTCCTGTTGGCTCAAAATCCTCTCGAGGACGATGCCTGGTCCTAGAAAATTCAACTGGTCATACTAGTCCCACGTATATATATATAATAGATTATTGAGTTAGTACTTTGACGCTACCATAAAAAAGGATAATATTTAAGAAACTAAAAATTAAATAAATTTAAAATATGAAGTAATGTGTACCTATCTCTCCACACTCCTTTCTAGGGGGCATAGGCATATCAGGATCACTTAGGGAATTGATCCCCGTGAAGGGTTAGTCTTCGATCACAGGAATTTGACGGGCCCATGAGTCAAAGAACTTGTCTTTGGATGCCTCATTCACTCTCCCTACACCCTATCGAGGCAACAAAGTTTCCCACCTGCATAACATTGGAAAGGAGGAAATATGGTGTCGTACTGTCTTTCATGGGCTAAGGCTTGGTACTCTCTTAAAACCTAAAGTGCACAACATGGTCCCAAACCTTAAGTTATTGTTTGTTCTTTTTAGTCAGTCGGTCAGTTGTTTTTTCATACATGTGAGAATCTTGGTGGTCCAATAAAATGTGGTGGCCTATAGACACTGAGTTGCACAATGCATTTGTGCATGCGAAGCCTGACGAAGTGTTGCAGATCCCGTGATCTGCCCAATCATAAAAAGTACTATCCACGGGTTAAGGCTTGTGATCTTATGAATTGGAACCTTAGATCCTACTTTCTTAGTGCCAGCCTCACAGTACATGCCAATGTAATCCTCTATGTTGTGCGGTCCTGGAGGAAAATTCCTCAAGTTAAACGGTTCCCCCCTCTTGGAGAGGCCAGTCAAAAACTATATATCCTTGGTAGTTGGAGTCAATGATTGGCCCTCTAGCATGAAGGCCTCTGCATTTGGGTGCCAATACTCTATCAAATGATTCAGTAACCTAGGTTGTGCCCTCATGAATGGAGACTGAAAGAACTTCCACATACCATAGTGTTTTAGCATGGAAATAACCTCGGATCCTCCTCGACCAAGATATCTAACTCCTCATATTCCTCTCTCGCCAGTGAACATACATCCTATTGCATAAAAGGTTTTTGAGGTTATTCCCTTTTTCATATTTTTTGAAAGCTTTAAATACATGTACATGGGATGTATTTAAGAAAGTTGCGTATATATGTGTGCTAAGTTTTACTTCTACCGTGTATATACACGTTCTGAGCGTGGACAACCTGAGTACATGCAGGCCTGGATTTTTTCCTAGGGTGCACACCCTCTAAAAAATTAAATAAACAATAAAGGATGAATTGAAATGATGAGACAGGTCATTTGTACTTACTTGGTTCAGGTTTTAAGACTTTTCATCCACCGTAGATCCTTGAATTTGCGTTTTAAGGAAGATGGATTTTTGAATTTTTTGTTATTTTCCAAATTGCAATGGGTAAAATGAGTTGTCTACCCCTATTTATAGACTTGTTTGGCTCTTTTTTCCCCAGTTTGGTCCTCTTTTTCCCTATTCTTGGCTTGGTGGGTGCTTGAGCTTATTTTTGGGGATCTTTGGGTCGTTCTTATGAAATTTTTCTTTTGGTTTGGTGTTTTTATGAGATGGGTTACACCCACATCATCCCATGGTGAAGTTTTTTTTTCGACACTTGCATGTAGGTTAGGTTCCCATCACCTTGCATCTTGCATTTTGTTGACTTTTTCCGCTTTGCCATAGGATCGATCCCACTGAAGTGCAACACATAACCTTTTATGTTTCTTTAGAGGTGTCGTAATTAGGTGGTAGATCCTTCCTCTACATGGATTCCCTAGGTAGATCCTTTTTTGCAATTTTGCAACCATGCTATGAGTTTTTCATAGGCTTGGGAGTCCTTTTAGTCCTGCCATGACTGTGTATTGAGGTCTCATTCTTCTTCATCTTTTTCTAGCCTATACCTGAGGTACTCCCTAAGAGAATGGTTTGTTTTCTTTCAAGCTCACTTAAATTGTGAAAGCAACATCTAATGAGAATTTATTTATTATTTTCGTTCTTGTTCATATTACTTGAGAAAAGAAACCCCCCTGGAATCTTCTTTAATCCCTTTTCAGACTCTCTAAAATTGAAAAGATTGCCAAGCGATCTTGTTTCCCTTCATGCTCGTCAAACTAAAATTTGAAGGAACATATGTCTGACAATAGTTTACCCCTTTTTTCATAGATGTCTATGAAAAAGGAACCCCCTCGGAGTCCATAGTTAATCTCTTTTCAGACTCCCTAAATATGAAAAGATCGTCGAGTGACCTTGTTCCTTTCACACTCGTTAATTGGTCCAGAAGGAATATCTATTTGGCATAAGTTTAACCCTTTTTATAGCTAATAGATTACCCAGGAAAAATGTACGCCTCGAGAAACATGTCTCATCAGGAGAGTTCTCGTAAGTTATTATTTATAATATTCGGACTAAGGGGACTAAATTTGAAAAACGGTTGTGATTCCATAGTTAAGCTCTTTTCAGACTCCTTAAAATTGAAAATATAGCAGAGTGGTATTGTCTTTGTCACACTTGTTAAAATGGTTTTGAAGAGACGTCCTTTTGGTATAATTTTAATCCTTTTTGGGACCGACTAGAATAATTACGAAAAAGGAATACTCTGGAGTCTTATTTTAGTGATTTTTAGACTCTCTAAATGTGAAAAACCACTAATCCTACCTTCTCTGTGCTCGTAAAAATTCAAATGGAAGGATTCTTGTTGTGTCATGTTGTAATCGCATCACATGTATCATCCTTGCATCTTTGGCCTAATGTCGGCTTCATGTTGCTATTACTGAAATTGTAGAGCATTCCTTAGGTGCAAGCCTTCTAGCACTTTTTCCCCTTGTGATCTGACACCTTGACCTATGGAGGAATTTTCCAGAGTGTCCTTATCCTGCACATGTCTCCTTGCACTGAGCATCAATATGTTCCATGCACTTGAAACTAGTTTGCTTTCCTATGACACTCTTTCATCCTTTATAATGTAGCATTCTTTTATTCTTTTTCAAGCTTGTTAAAAATTTGAAAAAGAAAAAAAAATCAAATATTCCAAAAAGAGGGGACGAGATATACATTTTTTTTTATTGGCAGCAATATAGTCACCCTTGGAAAAATCACATCGTTTCATTTGTTCTACAAGCATTGGGATCTAGTATGACCTTAGGAAGTTGTTCTTGTTACATAGAGTTGTGTCCTCCTCCATTTGGTTACTCTTCCAAACATATGGAGAGTTTTTGGTGCCTCTTGTATCACAAACATATGTCAATAATATGCTTCCTAAGTCTCATCATTTTTTTTGTGCTTTTTTCCAAGGGACGTTTTATCCAACCTGAGTCGACCTTTCTATAGTTGATCTCATGAATTTCATGAGTCGGCCATCCTGAGCATCCAGTCAAGTTCAGATTCAGAATCAATGAAGTTCTGTGCATGATGATTGTGTCCTCTAGTATTTTGTTGATGGCATGTTGAAGACCTCATAGTAGTGAGTTTTACACTCCTATTTTACTCCTACTCGAGTTTTGAATATCTTGAAGTTTTTCCTCGAGCTATGAAGTTATCATCTCTAGACACAGGCGTGGAAGCTTCTGTTGGCCCTTGACCAAGTTTTGGAAGACTCTTGGTCATATTGACCTATTTTGGACTTCAACAGCCTATCAAAGGAGGAGCGCAAGACGAAGCGGAGATCACGGGATCTTGGCCCACTTTTGGGTCATTGTTGGGTTTTTGGGAATATGTAATGGGATTGGGATGTCAGCCCATGGGTCTTACCCATTCTTAGGCCTATTTTGTAAATTATAAATAGATTTCTAGGCAATGTAAGAAAGGATGGACCGGCGGATTGATGAGATGAGTGCTAAATCTATGTGATCGAAGGATTGTAAGTGATTTGTGCCTGTGTTAGACTTGCAGATCTAAGTGTAAGTCATTGTAAGAAGTTGTGGAAGGCTTTGTGTTGTAATGAAAGGAATAAGGATCTAGCAAGCTTCCCAGATCTTATGTCCTATGCAAAGTAAGGGTTTTGAGGCTCTGTTCTTGTAACCATTGAAGAAGCTAATAAAGAAGAAGAGTTGGTGGATGTAGCCCCAGGGTGGGGGTGAACCACATAAACACTGTGTTGTCTTGCTTTGTGCTTGTCTTAATGTGTTTATGTATCCTTTTGCTAAGTGCTTGAGATGATTAGATAGATCTTCTTATGCTTAGTGCTAATGATGTGTAGGATGTTAGATCTGATATATATGAATATGCTCAGTGTTTGATCTACTAGATCTGATCTATTTTACCTATGCTAAGTGCTTGAATATGATAGATCAGTGTGAATGCTGAGAAGCTTTGTGTTATCATCAAAGTGGATATTGATTTCATATTGAGGGACTGACAGTGCTAAGTGCTCTATTAAGTTGTATAAACACAAATTTGTGTCCTAGCTAAGGTTGCAGACACCTGAGTCTTGCAACCACCCTTGCCTCTACCTTGGGTGAGACTTCATATGCTTCGTAGGTGTTTCCGAAAGGGCCAGTAGTTAGGGTTTTTTTGGTGCATTTTTGTAGCATTGAACCCTGGGTCTGCCCCTGTGCCAACAACTTCTTGAAGATGCATATAATATTTTTTAGATGTAGATATGATGTGTATTTTTCGCAACTACACTTCATTCATATTTGTATTTTAGTCATGATTATTTTATATGACATGGATCTACAGTGTACTTTATTGGAAGCCATGCTTAAGTTCATCCCAAGCATTGGTATGCTCTCCTCAGAGAGATTATATTTATTTTGTAGATGACACACTCACGAACACTCGTATTGGGCTCACTCAACTCTATACCTCCCCACTTTGTAAAGATATTGTAATGTATTTCAACCATCGATTGTTCTTCTAACCTCACACATTAGGGGGCATCTATTATAGTCCAAAATTCCACATCTATGCACTCAAGACAGTGGCCCATCCATTTGCATATTTTTCCAAACATAGTGCTGAGGTTTCCTTCTATTTATTTTTTTTGGATAGTGTACGTGCCCTGTTGCACTAATAGTTTGTGTACACACACGTGTTGTATGCTAGTTATCCCGCATACATATGATTGATGCATGCTAAGTAGCCCACATTTACCTCCAAAAGTTGAAAAAAATATAAAATTGCATGTATTTCGACAGAGTTTACAAGCTATGGAGGTTTTCCTAACAATTTTACCCCTTGTAGCCCATCCCAAAACCGAATAACCATCTTTTTCTCATATAAAAAGAGGTATTGGGGAGTCATTTAGACATATGAACAAAAGACTAAGAAAAAATCTACCAAAATCCTTTCCCTCTCATTGCCCAAGTTTTTCATCTTGCTCTAAGTTTTAGCCTTAACTTTCCCCTCCAGCTATTATCCGTATGCAATCCTTCCTTCTTTCCTTGATGTATGTTTGTTGTGATAATTCCATGTGGGATTGATACACTTGGAGCCACGATAGAGGAGCCCGAGCTTGGTTCATAGAGAGGTGTTTGCAAGCAAAGGTTGTAACCTTTCATCGTGAATTTGAATAAAAGAGATTATCTTTGTCCCAAAATTCTATATGTACATGTTCTTGTTAATTTGATCATTTATATCTATATTTATGATTTTAAGTGATTACTAGAGATTGTACATGTTGTTGCATTTTATTCTTAACCCCTTGCATGCCAAATTTGGGAGGAGATCTATGATCTAAGTGGCAACAACGAGAAGAAGAGGTCTACATCAACCGTAAGGATTCAAGGTGCACTCATTAACCTTCTCTTCTCTCTTTATCTTATCACTTAATCTAGATTGTTTTGGGGTAGATTAGAGATAAGTCAGACTTTTAAGGGAGTTATCACTCTACCTATTCCTTAGACCTAGTTTAGGGGGAATTTCCCTATAGCAATGCATCCTATTCCTACTGCATCAGTGGGGAATACAATCCCTATTATCAATAATTCTCACCAGGCAACTAAGAATTTTGGTGTCGAGATGCATTCCTCCTTGATGGGTAATTTTGATTTCATGTCACCAATTCAACATATTAATGCCATTTCAAGTGATTCTTCATCGTCGATGAGGTCCATTCCTTTTCATACTACGTATTTCAATGACCCTTCGACCTTACCTTCCTAGAATATGTCATACAAGGGTTCGTCGGAAATTGGGATGGAAATGTCATTGTCAATAGCAAAAGTTGTGTATCAAGTTGTTCAAGAAGCTACTACTGACCTAGATCCTTCCTCCTCATGGAAGGATGAGGTGGATCGTGTTTGAGATCCCATATGGGCCACCCACTCATCTTATTTGCATGATTTCCTTGACAATTCTTTATCCTCAGATGAAGCCATATTAGAGGCCATGTCTGGTCTTGATAGGCCTTGGGACGATATGCATCATCGATCCTATCTTCTCCCAGAGCATGTTAGGATTGAACAAGATGAGTTTAGATCCAACTTGAGTGAGGTGGTTGGTCACACTATGGTTCTGTTTGATATGCATGGTATTTATGATGAAGGAAACAAGGAAAACAATTATCCTACCATCGTGATTGACATCTCTCGAACCCCTGGAAAAATTGAGAATGTATATATCGGTGTCGATTGTTATCCTAAGGAAATTCAAATATACATTAAACTCTTCAAAGAATTAAAATATGTATTTTCTTGGTCACATGAAGAGATGCCAGGGATCAACCCCATCATTTTCAAACATGAAATTAAAACTTATCCAAATGATAAACCTGTTCGACAACATCCTAGAGTTGTTAATCCTAGGAAGACCCCCACTATTAAGGTAGAGGTGGAGAAGTTTCTCAATGTTGGCTTCATCTACCCAGTTCCCTTAACTAAATGGGTTTCCAACTCCATTCTCATAGATAAAAAGCAAGGAACTCTCTGTGCATGTATGGATTTTAGGGACCTCAACAAAGCTTGTCCTAAAGATAACTTCCCCACTCCTTTTATTGACAAGATTCTCTACAAGTGTGCGGGGAGTGAAGTATTTTCCTTTATGGACATATTTTCATATTATAATTAAATTCAAATCAAACCCAAGGATCAACAAAATATGGCATTTATTTTTTCATCATGTACCTTTGCATACCGAAAAATTCCTTTCGGTCATAAAAACGTTGGAGTGACCTTCCAATGCACCATGACCTTTGTGTTTCATGATATTAATCACATTGTCGAAGCTACCTAGATGTTCTTTCTACTCACTCTTGCAAGAGGGTAGATCACCCAAGTCACCTTCGACTCATATTTGAGAGATGTTTTTACTATCGCATTCGGTTGAACCCTCACAAGTTCATCTTTTGTGTTAGGTCTAGTCATCTTTTAGGATTTATAGTCTCTAAGCATGGGGTCATGGTGGATCCTATGAAGGTTGAGGAAATACTTGGGTTTCCTCCCCTACGCACTATTCAACAACTTCAAGGTTTATAGGGGAAGGCTAACTTCCTGTGTTGTATTGTAATTTCCCCAGCCACCCAGGCTGGGCCATACTACGCCAAAGAACTCTTACATTCTCTCTTTGTGGAACATATTGTAACATATCCAGCATCCAACTGAGCTATGCCACATAAATTTTTCGAACTACATGCAATTAAAATATATATACACACAGAACTCTTGGAGAAGCATTATATATAAAATGTAAACATAAAAATACATCTCTAAATACATGGATTCACACAGAAATAATAGTAACATATACATGTAGCATATACAAGGAATACCCATAAAAATAAACACAGTTATAACTGTACATATGATAACCCATAAAAATAAGCATGTAAATAACAATGCAGTATGTAAATTTATCACACAATTGGCACTTATCTTGGTAATAATGTCACCAACTGCGTGTAGACCTTCCACAAACCTCCCATCCTTAGACCACATTGTTCATCACTCTCAACAGTGAGTCACCCCCAAGTTGGGATTAAACTCCACCTGAGTAAAGGGATTCCTAACCAGGCTAAAGGCTCATAGACAGTAGGAAAGACTCCATCTCAGGTCCCAACTCAAACTAACAACCTACAGTCCCTCATTCCCCACATACTCGTCCCACCCAGGATGTGTGCCCCTTCTCTGCTTAACAATCCTTCAGCTGCCCCACTTCCTTTCTGGGATTCAACAACAAGTCGAAAAGGAAGTCTCAGAGCACTGTAGCTACATTTTAGCACCTTTAGGAAATCAATTCCCAACAATTCTCTCACCCAGAGAATTTCTCATGGGCCTGACAACCCGCCTCTTCAATATCCCATGGGCCTGACAACCCGCTTCTTCAGTCCAGCTCCCAAGCTAACTAGGTACACCAACACTAAATGGATATGGATACCGGTTAAGGTACAATGATAGGAATGTATGAAGGATAATTGACTGCATGAGTGAAATGGTCATGGAATCATGGCTGGATGGTGGATGGAATGATGGAAAGAATGATGGAAAGAATCCCCAGAAATGAACCAAGTCCCAACAATATCTATGCATGTCCCCAACTTGACACTTGTCATGTTGGCAGTTACTTTGGCCCACTTGTCCCCAACTTTGGAACTTAGGATAAAATAATTATCCATACTTTATACTTTAAGAAATATTGATATAATATTCCTTTTTGGCTTAAGCTCCCTAGCTTAGCCCTTTCCTTAACTTTTATCCCCCACCCTTTCCCTAACTAGTGGAGTTTAGTCCCCCATCTCTTTTATCATGGTCGGTCTGCACACAACGATGTATTTTATATTAATCATGAGACATATAAAAAAATAGGCTCTCTAGCCTAATCAAAACATAAGCATCCTAGCTTATAATAACTGGCTCACCAGCCTATAAAACATAGCATATACACAAAGGCTCACTGGCCTCAATGTTTTGCATACTTAATATGTTGCACACGGTACCCTGGAATGTGCACATTTCATCCTTTTACTATGCATTACATGTGCGCACTATTCCATGAAAGGTGTATACAAAATTATATCAAATAGCTCACTAGCTTATGTACATTTGTATTTACATTTACAATTGGGTTCAGCCTAGGGGTATTACATGTTTCATAGTAAACTATGCCAATATAACTAAAGGTTTCATGCATCTATTAAAGAAGGAAACTCCGTTCAGATGGGAAGAGCAATCCTAGGAATCCTTCGATTCTCTTAAGAAAGCCTTGGTATCAGCGCCTCTGCTAAAGCCCCCAGACTACATTAGAGACTTCTTGCATTATATCGCTGCATACGAAGGGACAATTGGTATGGTACTTGTTCAAGAGGATGATAAGCTCCATGAGAACATTGTCTACTACCTTAGTAGAAATATAGTTGGTCCTAAACTCAAATACTCTCACGTAGAGAAGCTAGCCTTGGTTGTCGTTCATGCGGTTCAGAGATTACGAAATTATGTATTACTCTTCAAAACTACTATGGTTGCAGATATCAATCCATTTCAATATGTCATTACCAGGCGTATCATAGCGGGGAAATATAATAGGTGGATTTTTATTTTGTAATATTTTGATCTCGATTTTGCCTCGGCAAAATCCAAGAAATCGCTAGTTTTTGCAGAACTGATGTAGGACTTCCCTAAACAGGATGAGGATATTTTTCATGATGTTTCATTTGCAGATGAACATATCTTCCTTATCTCATATTCAGACCCTTGGTATGGAGATATTTTAATTTACCTTCAAACCTTGAAGCCCAACATCTGTTGAGAGACGACCAACGACGTATATGTCACCATGCTAAGAATTACCTTATTATCGGTGACACTTTGTATCATCTAGGAGTGGATAATATTGTGCATGGTTGTTTAATTCTTAAGGAGGATGAAGCCATTATTA
This sequence comes from Picea engelmannii, assembly GCA_009831015.1. Taxonomy (NCBI): domain Eukaryota; kingdom Viridiplantae; phylum Streptophyta; class Pinopsida; order Pinales; family Pinaceae; genus Picea; species Picea engelmannii. Next base: position 543,532 of record ML792395.1, on the reverse strand, counting down.
ATTATTGTCATAGTGGGGCATGTGGTGGTCATTAATCCAGGATTTCCACATACCAATATACATTCCTAGTCAGTTATATTTGGTCATCAATTTTTAAAGATTGCATTGAAGCAGTCAAGAAGTGTCAGCCTTGCCAAGTGTTCTCTAGGAAAATGTGCTCCCACCCAACTGTTTATGGATAAATCCGTAAGTGCGGACACAAATCGATCTCCCTAGATCCACCTGGATCTAGAACAAAACATGACAGAATATACTGCTTTCCCTAGATCTAACTATTGAATTAAATTGGAAGTGAGAAGAAGATATGTACCTCGTAATCGCTTCCTTGGTCTTTGTTGGTCCTTGCTTCGCTCCAGCGCTCTTGTGCGGTCAAGATCAAAACAGCACAAACCAACCAAAGTGAAAGCAAATAATATATCCAATAGCTAATCTATACATATGATCAAGGAATTATGTAATAAAGTAGATCTCACTTTATGGGA
>ML792395.1:523551-543000 GCA_009831015.1 Picea engelmannii | reverse complement strand
ACCATTGCCTTGATGTCGTAAGGTCCCTTCCAACTGTCCTTCGTTCCCCACACACTTTGACTCCAAGAATTCTGAGACCATAGATCTGATAGCTGCTCACAATCTATCTTGACGAAGCAAATCTCAAAGCCACTCCAACCAAGCTAAGAACCCCCTCTCCATGAGAGATCCTCTCCTTTTATAAGTTGAAGAGGATAAGGTGAGGAGGTTAGGATGATCCCAATAAATCATGAAAGCGAGTAAGATCCAAACCGTTCGGATGCCACCTCACCCAAGAAGCTTCTCCTTCTAGAAAATTCGAGAAACCGTACGTTTTTCCCACGTGATGGAATGTCTGCACCCTAGCTATATAGCAACCTGCGGAAAGTTCACACCCTGGCTATATAGCAACCTGCGGGAATTTGTCATTCCCGCACCCTGCCTATATAGCAACCTGCAGACATTTCTTTTTATAAGGTTTTTACATAGGAAAATGCAACTTCTTTTCTCAGGAAAAGTTCTTCTTCCTTCTCTCTTCAGGAACTCAGGCCACTGTGACCCCTCTAAAATAAATAGATAGGTTTACATCATTAACGATCATAGGGATGACAAAAATAATGTGTAACACCAGCCCCCTTTCACCCAATCATCATCGTCGGTCCCTTCATTAAGTGGGTGTGGATTTCATGAACTGCAACCTAGCTTCGACTAAGGGGCACCATCATATTATTATGGTTGTGGATTATTTTACTAAATGGGATGAGGCCATGGCTACCGTTAAATCCAATGGAAAGACTACAACATTTTTTGTATTCAATCAGATTATAGCTCGGTTCTATCACACACCCATTATGGCATAACATATTTTTCACCTTTTTCTTTCTCCTTCTTCATCGAGGGACAGAGTCCCCAAATTCCTACGAGATCTTAGCATAGGCTAGGTCTTCCGATCGGGACCTTCACTAAACCAATCCACTGGTTCTTTCATTGAAAATCCATCGTGTACAACTCAAGCACCAACCACAAGCTTCACCTCCATGTTATCATCGGTTATGACCCTGGGCTAAGCCAAGAGGCACCTTTCACATTTCATGACTTAGTGATGCCTGAGAGTCAAGTCTTTCGACTCTTCAAACCTTGAAACCCAAAATTGTACCTTCGCTGAGATCGATGGCTCTGAATCTATACCCTGATCTGATGGTCCTCATCGTATCGGGACTTTGAAAATTGGGAGTTTGAAATGCAAGAGAGTCGAGTCCTTCGACTCTTCAAACCCCAATACCTGAAATCCTATTCACACTAAGCCGACTCGGAGTTTCACATATCGAGATTTCGTGTACCGGGATTTCGCGACTTGCGAAGACGAGGGTTCATACCCTTGGGTTTCCTGGGTGCCGAAATGCCGAAATGTTGAAAACCCATTCCCACTAAAACTAATTCGGGGTTTTGCATACCGATATTTTGTGATTGGCGAAGACAAAGGGTCTTCCCCTTGGGTTTCCCAAGTGTCGAAATGTCGAAATGTCAAAAACCCATTCCCGCTGAAACTGATTTAGGGTTTCACATACCAGGATTCCATGACTAGTGAAGACGAAGGGTCTTGCCCTTGGGTTTCTCGGGTGATGAAATGCCAAAATGCCGAAAACCCATTCCCGCTAAAACTGATTCAGAGTTTTGCATACCAGGATTTTGCTACTGGCGAAGATGAAGAGTCTTTCCCTTGGGTTTCCTGGGTGTTGAAACGCTGAAGCGCCGAAAACCCATTCCCACTAAAACTGATTTAGGGTTTTGCATACCAGGATTTCATGACTGGCGAAGATGAAGGATCTTTCCCTTGGGTCTCTCGAGTGCTGAAATTCCAAAATGTCGAAAACCTGAGTGAACCACTCTCTCTTATACAAGGTTTCCAGACTTAGATCACAAAATCCTTCAACAGGTTCTTGGGTAATTATCCCCAGGCTTGGTGACTTGATTGAAAGATCTTCCTAAATTATCGAGCTATGAACTCTGTGACAGGGGTGAAGTAATCTCGTATGTTTACTAAAACGGTAGTCCTTTCAAGGAACTCACTCTAGCTTTGGAATGCAAGGGAACTTCCTGAAAGGAGGTTCCTTCGAGAAATCAAACCAGGGCATAGTGTGAGTCAAGTAAATGGGACAAATCTCAAGGGAATGGACTCCTAATTTGAACTTATTCATTCTATACATAAACCGATTATGGTCATATAAGTATAAGCATGCATCCATTATTTCTGATCAAAACACTAGGCAAACACTTCTATACAGAAATCATTTATGAGTGTACAAACATGAGCATGCATCCATTATATTCAATTCAAGATACGAGATATAAACACTTATAAAAAAAACACCAGGTGTGACGTGATTGCTCAGAGGGGTGCTCGTTTCCACCCAACCATAAGCTCAGTGACTCCAAACAGATTTACCACTATCCACCCCCGAGATAGACCACGATGCTTGAGGTTCCATTTTCTACTTCCATCTCAATAGAAGACAAGGACAAAGGTTACTCTCCTTCTCCTCTGTTTAGAACTCCCTTTGTTTCTAGATTTTTTCTAGTTCTTCCCAGCGATCCCTGTCGTGCACACTGTCTCTCCTGCCCCCCCTTCCACACTTATTTCCTTTCATTTTTCCTGCGAGGTTGTGTGTGGCATGAATTTCCCTATCCATGGTTAGGTCTGAGAGCTTCTACGGATGGAAAGTTCACCCCCATCCCCTCATTTACTCTTGAGGAGCCTCCCCACCTACCATCTTGGCAGGTAATTCATTTTGGGGTCAGAGAGTGAGCTTTGGTTTCCGAGCACATACAAACCAGTACGGTTTCGGTTTGGTGGAAGTTAACATAGCCATTATTTGCCCCTTCCACCACCTCTCATCATCCATAGTGGTCTCTTTCATCACATCCTCCTCCCAATAATCATGCGACACATATTCATGATATATTTTACATTCATCAACCTTTTATACAAAGGCCTGTTAAATCAAACGTTCACATCTTTGAGCTTGCCATAGTTCTTGGCCAATAAATTTATTTTTACAGACTGGGGGAAATAGGGTGTTACAATTCCCTCCCCCTTAAAGGAACATCATCCTTGATGTTCTATCTATCAATAAGATTTGTATGTATAGAAGTAAACAGAATTAGATATGCATGTTTCATGGCATCTTCCATTTCCCAGGTAGCCTCATCTGGGCCAAAATGTTTCCACTGCACCTTGAGTTGTGCAATGGTTTGGTTCCTGAGTGGGGTTTCCTTTCTGTCTAGTATGCATTGAGGTTCTGGCAGGAATTCTCCCTCCAGTTCCACCTAGATCACAGACTAGTCAATTATATGATTAGAATCATGTACATATTTCTTCAATAATGAAACATGGAAAACATTATGTGCTTTTACTGTGGGAGGAAGTGCTAGCCTATAGGCTATAGGCCCCACTCTATCTAGAACTTCAAAGGGTCTGCAATACCGAGGTGCCAACTTGGCACAATCTCCCATCCTCAGGGAACTCTTCCTGGGCCTAACTCTGAGATATACGTGGTCTCCCGCCTTGAACTCTCTTGGAGTTCTCTTTCGATCGATGTAACTTTTCTATCGGTTCTGAGCGACCTTTAGATTTTGTTTTATCTGAGTCACTTGTTGTTCCATTTCTTTCAAAATGTCAGGTCCAATAGTAACTCTGTTTACAATATTACTCCAACTGACTAGAGTGTTGCACGACCTACCATAGAGGACTTTGAAAGGACTCATCTTCAAGGATTCTTGGTAGCCGTTGTTGTAGGCAAATTCCACCAGTGGAAGGTAGTCTTCCCACTTTTTGGGTTGATGCATTACATGCATCCTTAGCATGTATTCTAATATTTGGTTCACTCTTTCCATCTGTCTATCGTTTTGAGGATGATAGGCGGTGCTAAATAGTAATTTGGTCTCTAGACCAACCATCAAGGATTTCCAAAAGTTGGAAGTAAATTTCGTGTCTCTATCAGACATGATCTCTTTAGGCATGCCATGTAGTATGAATATCTCCTTCATGAATATGTTGGCGATGTATATTGCCTTGCAAGTCAACTTGACAGGGATAAAATGAGCAGACTTGTTCAATTTATCCATCACTACCATGATGGCGTCATTCTGTTTGGTCGAGGTTGGTAATCCGGTGATGAAATCCATGGAGATGGTTTCTTGTTTCCATTTCGATATTGGTAGAGGTTGTAATAATCCTGCTAGGTGTCAGTGTTTTGCTTTAACCTGTTGGCACTCTATGCATTTGGCTAAGTATTCAGCTATGTCTTTCTTCAATCCAGGCCAATGGAATTGTTTCCTTGTGGTCATCATCATCTTCTGGTATCCTGGATGACCAGTATAGGGTATTTTATGTATTTCATCCATTATGAACCTCTTCAAGTCGTCACAATCTAGAATATACAATCTGTTTCTGTAGGTTAGTAGACCTCCATCTATCATCTGGTAGCCTTCAAACTTTATCCCTATGGGTTTTTTCTCCAGGTACAAGGTCACAGTCTGGAAGAATGTCTCTATTTCTTGTTCATTCCTAACTCTTTCCTTGACATCCATCTCGCAGGTGCTCACCGCTGCCAGGTGAATTGTTTTCATACTTCTGCTAAGGGCATCGACCACCTTATTTTCCTTTCCTTTAATATGTTTGATTTCAAATTCAAACTCGCTAAGGAGGGCCATCCACCTAGCTTGTCTGGCATTGAGATTTTGTTGGTCAAACAGATATCGCAATCCACAGTGGTCTGTCATAAGTACAAATTTCCTTCCCAAGAGGTAATGCCTCCAAATTTTTAAAGCGTGCACTATCGCGGCCAGCTCTAAATCATGGGTCACATAATTGACTTCATGCTCATTCAATTTTTAGGATTCATACTAGACCACACTTCCTCCTTGCATAAGGACTCCTCTGAGCCCTTCCTTGCAAGAATTTGTGCACACGAGGAAGTCAGCGTCAGAATCGGTGATCTTCAACATGGGTGTGTGGGTCAGTAGATGTTTTAGGGTTTGAGATCTTTCTTCACATTTTTGTGTCCATGTGAATTTAGCTCCCTTCTTTTGGAGGGCAGTGATTGGACAACCAATCTTGGAGAATCATTTTATAAATCTCCTATAGTATCCTGCTAAGCCCATAAAGGATCTGATATCTGAAACATCCTTTGGGGTAGGCCATTCCATGATAGACCTGATCTTATCAGGGTCTACTACTACTCCCTCTTCAGATATGACATGGCCCAAGTAATGTACTTGCTTCTGGAAGAAGTCGCACTTGCTAAATTTGGCATAGAGATGATATTCTCTTAGCACTTGAAGAACAAGTCTAAGATGTTCCTCATGTTCCTCTCTATTCTTGGAGTAAATTAATATATCGTCAATAAAAACTAGCATAAATTTGTCTAGGAATTTGTTGAGCACATTGTTCATCAAGCACATAAAAGTGGTAGGGGCATTGGTCAATCCAAATGGTACTACCACAAACTCATAGTGACCATATCTCATCCTGAAGGCAGTTTTATGGATGTCTTCACCCTTGATTCGGACTTGATGGTATCCAGATCTCAAGTCAATCTTTGAGAAGATGGAAGCACCTCCCAATTGATTGAATAGATCATTGATTTGGGGTAAGGGGTACTTGTTATTTATGGTTACCTTATTGAGTTATCTACAATCTATGCATAGTCGAAGGGTACCGTCTTTCTTTTTCGTAAACAGGACTGGTACTCCCCATGGTGACACGCTGGGCCGGATATAGCCTCTGTCCATCATTTCTTTTAGTTGTAATTTAAGATCAACTAGTTCGGGCGTGCTCATCCTATAGGGTGTCGTAGACACTGGCACCACTCCCAGTGCAAGTTCTATCAAGAAGTCAATGTCCCTTCTCGGAGGTAGACTCGGTACCTCTTCCGGAAATACATCTCTATATTCTCTTAGTATGGGATGGTCTTTGAGGCTTGGTTTGTCATTTTTAATTGATTCCAATACATGTATCGCATATAGTGGACACCCCTTTCTGCAATATTTTCTCATTTGAAGAGCTGATATTCATCTCACCGAGACAGGTTTTTGGATCCCTTGAAGGTTTATTCTTCTTCCTCCTTCACTTACAAATTCTAAGGTTTTATGGTAATAGTCTAGTCTGGCTTTATATGTGGCTAGCTAGTCCATACTGATCAATAGGTCATATGACCCTAGGGGCAATATATTAAGGGTTCCTTGGGTGGAGAATTCACCCATAGTAAATTGGCAGGCTGGTATGACCTTTGCTACTTTTCTTTTGGTGTCAGTGGCTAACTGTACCAACCATGGCTTGGTGTGTTTATGTGGTTGTAATTTACACTTATCAACAGCCTTAGGGGCTATATAACTCAAATTTGAACCAAGGTCGATTAGAATAGACACTAATGGTTGGTGATCATACCTTCTATCTCCACCACTAAAGCTTGGTGGTCAACTTGTTTATTATCCACGGCTGCATAAATTTGTGGCATACTCCTAGCCACGTCATTGAGGGTGGTAGATTATTGAACGTTGTAAATTCTCCAACTGTTTTGTTGTCGGTGTGGGCAGTCCCTTAGTAGATGCTCTTCTCCACAACCACAACATTTCAAGGGTTCTTTCTTTGGGTTATCAACCCTTCCAGGGGTAGATCCAAAAGGTTTATTTCCGCTCTAGGAGGGGAAATTTTGTTGGTGTACACTTTGGGTTGGGAAGCTCATCCATGAGTCCCTTTTATAATTTTTAAATCTTGGAGATTTAAACCCCTTTTTCTAGAATCCTGAACTATTCTTCTACTTCCAGCCTCCATGAGGTTCTGTCCAATGCCCAATTTGTTCATAACAATATCTTTCCTTTCGGATAGTGTCTTCTAGGGTCTTTGGCTCATCAAATGCAATCTTGTTCTAATAGTCCTTAGGTAGTCCGCTGATGAATCATTGCACCTTTGCCTTTTCTTCTTTTATATAGGGTATGTACCTCAGAAACCCGAGGAATCTACTGACATATTCCTCTATGGTGAGTTTCCCCAGCTTGAGTTCATAGAATTCTTTAATCTTTTCGTTGAAATACTTTTCCGACAGATACTTCTTCCTAAAGTATTTCTCAAACCGTTCCCAAGACAGGCCCTCTTCGTGAATCCCTTTTACATTCTTAAGGTCTTCCCACCAAATGGAAACCTTTCCATTCAAGTTGAAGGTGGCTACTCGGGCCTTCAAATTTTCTGAGAAGTCATGGACTTTGAAATACTTCTTTAGTCCAAGAAGCCAGGCCTCTGCATTATCTCCCTTCTTTATTTCACCATCGAAAGAGGGTGGTTTTGCCTTCTTGAATTCTTCGATATTATGATTTTTGGAATGATCTTGCTTCTTCTGCTTTCTTCAGGAATAAGAACTAGTTCTGCTACTCGAAGATCCCTCTGAGTCACTAGTTTCCTTTCCAGAGGAATTGTCTGATGCTTGTCCCTTATCTTTGGGGTGAACCTTTCTTGAGGTTCTCTTCCCAGTGTGGCCACTCAAAATACCATGTTTCTATATCTCAGGTGGAATTCAACTTTTCTTTGTCTTTCGTCGGTCCACGTGACTGATGTCAGGTCCATGCTGCAATTGTCTTTGTATGTCGGATAAACTCTACAGCAAGACTGCATTAATTTATGTTTGCTTCTCTTTCTCTTTTATCAACCTCTCGTTGTTGGCCTTGCAACTCTGTAGTTCAACCATGATGCTTCTCACAATCTCAACTAGATCTGGAGGGGTCTCTACCGCTCTCCTTTCGTCAGACTCTTCGTCTCTATTATGGGATCCAACCCCCACTTTGTTGTGCGTCACCATTATATGAATCTACATTTTCCCGTGGTTGATTGTCTACTTGTTGTGAAAGAAAAACAATTATTGTTAGTCAACATTATATTCATTCACAATCAATACATAATTCATATTTTTCAAATGCATACACACAATAGGAATTTTCATTTTTAACTTCGGATTTTGATAAGGGGGTTAAGATAGAGGGTTAATACTTCTAAAAGTACTTTAAATAGATTTTTTGTGCAACTCATTCGTGAGCCCAAGTAGGCCAAGTGTTGTAACCATGCTCTGATACCAATTTGTCACACACCCACTACAGCATAACATATTTTTCACCTTTTTCTTTCTCCTTCTTCATCAAGGGACAGAGTCTCTGAATTCCTGTGAGGTCCTAGCATAGGATAGGTCTTTTGATCGGGACCTTCACTAAACCAATCCACTGGTTCTTTCATTGAAAATCTGCCATGTACAACTCAAGCACCAAGTGCAGGCTTCACCTCCATGTGATCATCGGTTATGACCCCGAGCTAAGCCAAGAGGCACCTTTTCCATTTTGTGACTCAATGATGTCCGAGAGTCGAGTCTTTAGACTCTTCAAACCCCGAAACCCGAAATCATACCTTCGCTGAGATCGACGACTGCGAATCTCTACCCTGATCCGATGGTCCTGGCTGTATTGGGACTTCGGAAACTAGGAGTTCGAAATGCAAGAAAGTCTAGTCCTTTGACTAATCAAACCCCAAAACCCAAAATCCTATTCACACTAATCCGACTCGAAGTTTAACATACTGGGATTTTGCGTACCAGGATTTCGCAACATGCGAAGACGAGGGTTCATACCCTTGGGTTTCCTGGGTGCCAAAACGCCGAAACGACGAAAACCCATTCCTGCTAAAACTAATTCGGGGTTTCTCATACTGAGATTTTGTGACTAGCAAAGATGAAGGGTCTTTCTCTTGGGTTTCCTGGGTGCCGAAACATCAAAATGACAAAAACCCATTCCTTCTAACACTGATTCAGGGTTTCGCATACCAAGATTTTGTGACTGGCGAAGAGAAAGGGTCTTGTCCTTGGGTTTCCCAGGTGTCGAAACGTCAAAATGCCGAAAACCCATTCCCACTCAAACTGATTCAAGGTTTCGCATACCGAAATTTTGTGACTGGCGAAGACGAAGGGTCTTGCCCTTGGGTTTCCCAGGTGCCGAAACACCGAAGCACCGAAAACCCATTCCTGCTAAAATTGATTCAGGGTTTTGCATACCGGGATTTCATGACTGGAAAAGATGAAGGGTATTTCCCTTGGGTTTCCTGGGTGCTGAAACGCCAAAAACCTGAGGGAACCACTCTCTCTTGTACAAGGTTTCCAGACTTAGATCACAAAATCCTTCAACAGGTTCTTGGGTAATTATCCCCAGGCTTGGTGACCTAACTGAAAGGTCTTCCTAAATTACCGAGCTATGAACTTTCTGACAGGGATGAAGTAATCTCGTATGTTTACTAAAATAGTAGTCCTTTCAAGGAACTCACTCCAGCTTTGGAATGTGAGGGAACTTCCCGGAAGGAGGTGCCTTCAGGAAATTAAACCAAGGCATAGTGTAAGTCAAGTAAATGGGACAAATCTCAAGGGAACAAACTCATAATCTGAACTTATTCATTCTATACATAAACCTATTATGGTCATATAAGTATAAGCATGCATCCATTATTTCTGATCAAAACACCAGACAAACACTTCTATACATAAATCATTTATGAGTGTACAAACATGAGCATGCATCCATTATATTCAATTCAAGATATGAGATATAAACACTTATCAGAAAAACACCAGGTGTGATGTGACTGCTTAGAGGGGTTCTTGTTTCCACCCAACTGTAGGCTCAGTGACTCCAAATGGATTTACCACTAGCCACCCCCGAGATAGACCACGATGATTGAGGTTCCATTTTCTACTTCTAACTCAACGAAAGACAAGAACGAAGGTTACTCTCCTTCTCCTCTGTTCAGAACTCCCTGTGTTTCTAGAATTTCTCCAGTTCTTCCCTGTGATCCCTGTCATACGCGCTCACTCTCCTGCCCCCCCTTCCACACTTCTTTCCTTTCCTTTTTCCTGTGAGGTTGCATGTGGCATGAATTTCCATGTCTGTGGTCAGGTCTGAGAGCTTCTACAGATGGGCGGTTCACCCCCATCCTCTCATTTACTCTTGAGGAGCCTCCCCACCCACCATCCTAGCGGGTAATTCATTTCAGGGTCAGAGAGTAAGCTTTGGTTTCCGAGCACATACAAACCAGTATGGTTTTGGTTCGGTGGAAGTTAACGCAACCATTCCCGACCCCTTCCACCACCTCTCATCATCCATCGTGGTCTCTTTCAACACATCCCCCTCCCAACAATCATGCAACACATATTCATGATATAATTTACATTCATCAACCTTTTATACAAAGTCCTGTCAAATCAAACATTCACATCTTTGATTTTTCCATAGTTCTTGGCCAATAAAGTTATTTTTACAGACTGGGGGAAACAGGGTGTTACAGGTTCGGAATCCCAAAAGAGATTGTAACTGACCATGGAAATCACTTCCAAAATGAGATGATGTCAGAGTTAGCATCGAAACAGGGGTTTACACACGGTCATTATTCCCCTTATTATCTCTAGGAAAATGGATAGGTAGAGGATATGAATAAATCTCTAAAGACCATTTTGAAAAATATGGTCAGCCAAAGTAAATATGACTAGCATGTGATGCTTTACCCTGCTCTTTAGGAATACCGAACTACAGTAAAAATTTCCACCAGTTTCTCACCGTTTTAGTTAGCACATCGTGTGGAGTTGATTCTTCCTATTTAATGTGGAATCCCTTCCCTTAAGTTGGAAATCGAGCTCCTACCTAGCACGCGAAATCTCGAAGAAATCCTCGTACACCTAGAGCACCTTGATGAGAAGCGTCGAGATGCCTCTACAAATATTGAAGAATATAAATGATGTGTTAAGGTTCAGTACAATAAGTCTGTCTGTCCCTAACAATACGTTCAGGGTGACTTGGTTCTCCTTTATGACCAAGCCAAAGAAACATTGGGGGAAGGTAAGTTCAACCCCATGTGGCACGGTTTGTATATCGTGTGACGTGTCCTAGAAAAATGAGCCAATGAATTAGAATATTATGAGGGGAGTATGATGGACAAGCCCAGAAATGGGCTCTACCTTAAAAGGTATTACGCTTGATCCCTCAAACTCAGGCGTGACCTTTGTATATTAGTGTATCTTAGTGTAAATACTTATTTTTCTTTTCTCTTTGCATCATCAACTTGCTTATTGAGTTTTCCCTTGGTTGGAAGATGTCAATGGAATCTGTGGTCTACATAGGATTTGCAGACGGTGCCATTCATCATACATGGAACATGGCTTCTGCCACTTGGGTTATCTATTCACCCGAGGGAAAAATGGTGTCTTCAGGTGGCGTTTGTATGGAGCCATCAATGAATAATGTGGCTGAGTACAATGTCATTATAGAGTTATTACATGACTCCATCTCCCATGGTGTTCATTCTTTATAAGTTCACCTAGACTCCCAGTTAGTTGTATGTGAGTTGAACGGAAGTTATTATGTGAGAGATCCTACTTTAATCCGATGATTCCTACGGGTATGAATTTTGAAACGATACTTTGATTTTCTTACTTACAGTCACATCCCTAGAAGTTATAATCAAGTATTCGATGCATATGCTAATTAAATTTTAGATTGTAATTTGTCACATAACTAAGTAGAGAAAACACATTCATCCATTGTAACATATATAAGTAAATACAAAGACAAAAAGTTTTTTATATTTCATCCTTTAAAGTCCAAAACATATGGTGTCATAGTAAAAAATGGGGCTCGTTCCCTCAAAATATATATGTGTCTAGTGCATCACATAACCATGGAATCTATGCATGTGGTTCCAGATGTGTGTCATGATAAAACACTATGGAATTTTCAAGATGCTGGAAGAGTCTCGCCAATGAACATGGTACACCCACCACTTGCCTCTCCATCGCCTCTGGAAGATCCTCTACATGGACCATAGGAATCATGTGCATAAAACGAGACAGGTTTCCCTACACATTCTAAAGGACTCTCTCCTCATCCCTTCCTACTATTTCATCTCCTCGGCCCCTGCTTCAATGTTTTGGGAATCCCTCTACTCATCATGGACCTATGTCTACATAAGAGAACAACTGTTAATACATGATACCATACAAAAATATTTTATTTTTATTTTTCCTCTATCAAAATTAAAAAACCCCCAAAAATGAAATGTATACAAACCAATTCTTACCAATCTTTCCAAAGGAGGATCCTAGAGGAAATGGCATGTTTGGGTCCACTCAATAGTCAATCCCTCCATAGGGATAGTATTAGTCATCAATCACTATGACCTGTCAATGCCACTAGTGAAATAACTCATCATTGTAGGGGGTTGGCACCCTACCACCTCCTAACCGCCTCATCACCTAGGTCCATTATGACATGGATGGATTGTGAAGTCCATTTTGAGTAATCTCTACTCTAGGGATCAAACCTGGAACCCTTTCAAAGAAAAAACTACACAATATGGATGCAAATTCGAAGTTCTTCATTCGCCCTTGTTTGCAATCTGTCAACTGGCTCTTCATGTTGGCTAGTAGTGAGGTACACTGGTCATAAAGAGTGGGTCTCAAACACTCCATCACGTACAACATGAGTGGCTTCAATGAATGGTGCAATGCAGATGACCCCGATATCCATGTGAGCACAAGCACAATGATCTTTAGGCTCAAGTTCTTGATCACCCTGATAGGGAGTTGGCTCCCTACTTTATCTCTACCTGCAACATAGTTGATGGAGATGTACTCTTCCATAGTTCTCCCACCTCCCACCCCTTGGGCCTTGAGATTCACCATCTCACCTCAACAAGACAATCCTGTGATGAATTATATGTCATCCACTACAATTATCAATGGTTTCCCATTGAGATTGAAGGCATCTGTTTACAAATCCAAATAGTTTATTAGTAACTGGAGCAACCTCACTTGATCTCTCATTCCTTTTATAGCCCAAAGTTTATAAAGACCACATATTTTCAAATCTTGTTGGGCCACTGCATCTCTTTATAATGCTGCATCCACCTCCTCATGCTCCCTTTCCCTCCATTCAACCACCATCCTACAAAAGAGAAGCCATTGTTTGAGTTAATCCTCTTTAAAAACATGTTTGTGTAGTTGTACGTGGGATATCCTTATGACATCCATGTATAAGGATTCATATACGCTAGAAGACTTCACTTTTCCCATGTACATTTGGTCGTGTATGTGACCCAATAAACTGTCACCCACATACGCCTTAGTTTCTAATTAACGACCTTTAATACTAAACAAATTGTGACTAAAATTGAAATTTAAACCATTGAATTGAAGAGAATGGGATAGGAACATACTTGGTCTGGATGGTTTCCAATTCCATTGATCGTATCTCCTACAATTGTCACTTGAATATCGTGGGAAAAATGGCCTCAAAAGCACTATGTGGGTAAAAAACTCAAATAGTATGGTAAAATTTCTTATTTTTACTATTAATAGAAAAATTTTACCCACTTTCTATAGTTTTTCCCTATTTATTTCTATTTTTGACCTTATGGACTAATAGCACAGTGAAAGACCTGGTTTGAAGTGGTTTTGTCTAGGGGTTTTAACGGATTTCCAGCGTCATCTCGTTTGTTTGTGCCTTCGACAAGTATATTCTATCATTGATATATAGGATAGGTTCTTACCCCACATTGAATTTATGCATCGTCCTATGACCGTGATTCATATTCCCTAGGTACAAACCCATTTCTTAGCGACATGGAACCTTCTCACTGCTACTACTAGAAGTGTCATTATTAAGTGGTAGAGACTTACCAAACATGGTTGCCCTAGTTACAACACTTCTATCATTTGGTGCCCATGTCGATATTAATCCATAGAAACATGAGCTACTTTTATTCCCAACATGACTTTGCGTTCAAAGCCCATTTTCTTACTCAAGATCATTCTAACCATTACCTATGGGACTACCCCCAAGTCTTGGTTAAGCTCTTTTCAGACTCCTGAAAAAACAAAATGATAGTCGAGTGATGATTCGGATTTAGGAGCAGAATGAACTGATTAATAGACTGAATACAATAAACACAGAGATATGAGGAATAACATAGATATCCAGTGAATAATATCTTCTATTGAATAATGAAATAGGCTGAAACTGTAAAACTATAGAACTGAAACACTTGCTTGAATGGTGGTAGCTATCTTTGAGAAGAGATGTGGCTGCTATGCACATCTGTTTGAGAAGAATCAATTAAAATGAGGCTCTAGAGGCATTTTTGATATTACTCATGAATTCCAAAACCCTAGACATCCAAAAACCTAACCCTAGGAGGTGAAATGTCAAAATTCATGTGCACTCCTATGGGTAAGTTGGTACCTCAACTTCCCGGGGTTGTAACTTTTTCATACAACCTCTTTTTTAGGGGTGTGATAGCCCGTTGGAAAGGTCTTTCATAGAAATACACATTTCGTCTTCAAAATTTAACTTTGTCTACCATTTGACTGTGGTGAGCCAAAAAAAACATTATTTAGGCCTCCAAAATGTCCTTGGAAGTACAATAAGATGTGCTGACATGAAATCATACAAAATAATCTAGTTGGATTAGGTGAGAGGTCACCAATATCCACCTGGAAGATGTGTGGGGCTTCATACAACCCCATAAGTGTAGAACCCACAATTACAAAGAAGTACAAAAGAATGTGTTGAACTAAAAACAGACAAGAGAAGCTCGTTGGAATAGGTGGGTGGCCACCAATAACCAACTAGATCAATCCTCCCCACATTGGAAGCAATGTTATCCATTACGTTGATTTCCCCTATCAGGTGAGGAAACTTCTGTTGGATTTGGCCCCAGGTGAGCAATTTGCCTTGGTGTAGGATTTTCCCTGCCTTGACAACCCGATAGATCTGGATCCTCTACTGGCAAGTTCCCTTGACCTGTGTGTCCACTATCTGATCAGTGGATGCTTGTTCCATGCAGTCAGGGTTGATCTCTGTGGGTATCAGTTGTTCTGCAATCTGTGAGGTGTCCAATAATGGCGGAAAATATGGTCGAAGGAGGTCCACATTGAACACTAGGTCCAGGCCAAGGAAGGGTGGAGTGTTGAGCTCAAAAGCATTGCTACCCACAACCTTGGTGATAGTGTAAGGCCCATAGTGAAGTGGGTGGAGCTTCCAATGGGATCTTATGAGACGCTCTTTTGAAAAATGTAACCATACTTTGTCGCAAACCCAAAACTGGTGTGGTACCCTGTGTTGATCATGGCATTGCTTGTACTTAGCATTGGATTGATGAAAAATATTCTGGACCTATTGGCGGATGTGTTGAATATGCTCAATGAATCTAGTGTCTTTGTCAATCGCAGACTGATCATGAGAAGAGTTTATTGGTGTGGTGGCAAGAGGAAGTGAAACATTAATGGGTTCCAAGGGTTGGAATCCCAGTCCCACTTGAAATGGGATATGGCCAGTGGAGCTATGGAGAGCCATGTTGTGACTGTATTGAACATAGGGGAGACTCTCACCCCATGTACATGGATGCTTAGAGTTGTACATGTGCAGGATGTGCACAATAATCCGATAGATGACCTCTGTTTGGCCGTCTGTTTTGGGGTGGAAAGCAGTGGATTTTGTGAGCTTAGTGTCTAACAATGACAAGAGACTTGACCAAAAGGTGTTGAGGAACTTGATGTCCCAGTCAGAGATGATGGTCTGTGGTATAAAAAAGTGTACCCTCACTCATTTGAAGAAGAGCTTGGCAGTATCCTTCGCCATGATATTCTTCTTGCAGGCTATGAGGATAGACATCTTCGAAAACCAATCAACGACCACAAATACATAACCATTTCATTTCTTGGTGGATGAAGGCCAGGCATGTAATCCATTGAGATGGATTTCTTAGGAGTATCAAGAGGGGTGTATAGGCCTTTCTTATTGATGGTTGGCTTGGCAATGGCACATGTAGTGCAAGATCTGATATACTTGATAACATCCTGTCGAAGTTTTGGCCAATAAAAATGTTTCTACAAAAAGACCATGGTTTTCTCCACGCCAAAATGTTATGCCATCTGACTGTAGTGGGATTCCAAAATTAGCTTTGCACACTCACTTATAGGAACACAGAGATGGACCAAGTGGCATAATAGTCCATCATGAATGCGAAAATTGGTGACATTCACGTCTATACCAAGAGATGATATGTGGTAGTGAAGTTTGGATCTTGTTGATAAAGTTGGGGCCAATCATATGCTTCATGTCCACAAGAATGGATCATAGTGGTGAGCGCAACCACAAGAGATCGTCTAAGGTAGTCAGTGACATGATTTGAGATACCTATATTATAGTTGATGTTGAGATGGAAATGTTGCAGGTAGGTGGACCACTTTTGATGGGGGTCATTCTGCAATTTCCCATGTTTCTATATGAACTGCAAAGGATTGTGATCAATGTGTATGATTGTCTCCTTTCCCAGAATGTAATGTTTCCATTGACATTAGGCTTGTAAAATGGAATACATTTCCTTTTAATAGGTGGGGCATTTACAAATAGTATCTGAGAGTGTCTCACTATGGTATGCCATCGGATGACTGTGTTGAGTGAGAAATGCACCCAAAGCATAGTCATATGCATCCGTCTCAATATCGAATGGTTGCTACAGATTGAGCAAGGAGAGTACTGGAGTTGAGCACAAACGATGCTTCAAATCATCGAATGCTCATTGTTGTTCTCTCCCCCACATGAAATTGGCCTTGCCACTTCCCTTGGTCACCTGGATGAGGGCCCATGCAATATGGGAGAATCCCAACATGAACCGTCGGTAGAAGTTGGCTAGTCCCAAGAAGCTTAGAAGCTCGGTCAGTGTGGTCAAGGTTGGCCAGTCGTGAATGAATTGGATCTTAGCTGGATAAACATGTACCCCATTCTCAACAACAATGTAGCCCAAGTATTGGACCATGTTCATGCCAAAAGATCATTTTTCCAAGTTGGCATATAGCTTTTGTTGCCACAGAGTGCTCAAAAACTGTTGAATATGTTGCATGTGCTCCTCCCACATTCTGTTGAAGATGAGGATTTCATCCAAATATACCACCACAAACGAGTTAGTGAAGGGTCTCAATACATCATCCATCAATCTCATGAAAGTGGTTGGTGCATTTGTTAAGCTAAAGGGCATGACTAGCCATTCGAAGAGACCTTCTTTAGATTTGAAGGTTGTCTTCCATACATCAGTTGGTTCAATGGGAACCTGGTGGTAGCCATACTTTAGGTCAATTTTCTTGAAGAAATTTTCCCCCTTGAGTTGGTCAAGAAGGTCATCAATCCTGAGAATGGGGTACCAGTTCCTGAGTGTGATTTTGTTTAAGGCTCTTTAATCAATGTAGAGTCACCAAGTCCCATCCTTCTTCTACACCAGTACAATCGGGCT
Source organism: Picea engelmannii (assembly GCA_009831015.1). Lineage (NCBI taxonomy): Eukaryota > Viridiplantae > Streptophyta > Pinopsida > Pinales > Pinaceae > Picea > Picea engelmannii. The sequence goes on along the minus strand of ML792395.1, from coordinate 525,656 downwards.
TCTGCAAGGGGAGGAAATGGGTCTGATGTGCCCCTTTTGAAGAATCTCTTGCATCTTACACCTAATTTCATCATTTTCCATCAATGAGCAATGATAGACTGGTCCATTAGGTAGAGGTGTGTAGGGGGTCATATCAATTGGATGCTTGACTTGACAGTGTGTCGATACCCCTATAGGTGAGGAGAAGATGTCTTTGTATTCTTCCACGATCCCATCCACTTGCTTCTTCTGCAAAGAGAGGCTCTATGTAGAGGCCATGGATGTGGCTGTGACCTTTTGCTTACTGTGAGCACAGATCACAAAGAAGAAGAACTTCATGATCTGTGAGATGACCTTACTGCATTTATTAGCAGAGATTAAATAAATAGCAGTAGGTGACACTTTCTCTGGTATACTGTACAATTGTCTACCCAAAGTAATAATAACACTATGGGGTCTAGACTCATACACAACATGACACTTCCAAAAATATGACCTCTACTGAAATTAGGTTATTATGAATACTTCTATCAATAATGAAATGAAGCAGAGCCCCCTTTACCCACATCTGCAAGTGAAAGAGGCATTCCCCTTCTTCTGGTTCACTTGGACAGAATTTGGTGGTAGAGACAGTGGCACTGGGTTCAACATCAATAATTCTCTTACCTCCTTTAGAATTTGTTTCGGAATCGAAATCGACCTCTGACTTAGAATCCTTTAGTTCGACCATCAGTGACTTCTTAGAGCGACATTCTTTGGTGTTTTTCCAAGGGATTTTATGGTACTCAGACCATTTTCCTGTGTCCTTCTTCGTCTTCTCATTGCCCTTCTTTTGTTGCAGCTTGGACTGGTTTTCCTAAGGGTGGCCATATCGACATGGTCCCTTGCTATGTGGGTTGGGGATGCCTTTTCCCTGCTTTGGTTGTAAGGGGTTTGCAGATCCAAACTATCACCTTTTCTGCTTAAATTTCTACTCGATCTTGAGAGTGTATCTATAAGTCGTGCCCAATGACGTGATGTCCAGAAACTCCATTTTTGTTTGAATGTATCTATGCAAAAAACCACGGTATTTGAGAACTAGATGATTCTTAGAGTCTTTGATACCCAATTTGGTGTGCAGGGTATGGAAAATATTGGTGAAATCTGGTATTGTCTGGTCCCTTTCTTGACGTAGGGTGGTCCATCTAGTGTACTAGTCCTCATAGCTTCTAATAGGGTAGTACTATTATTTAATGGCATCCCAGAAGGAATCCCATGTAGGGGCCACCACAAACATTACAGATTCCTCTACGACCCTTTTCTCAGAGTAAGTATCCCACCAGTCTTTAACATGGGGAACGACCTTGAGGAGTGAAAAAGTGATCTTTTCCCTATCGAAAAAATTGTGGACCAAAAAATACCCTTCGAGCAGATTCAACCATTTATCTACAACATCCAAATCTATCAATCCTTCAAATAATGGAATATCAAAATTTACTTGTACCTTGAAGGGGATTGTATGGCCTCTTGATGAAGATGCTTCTCCTATGGGCAGTCATCGAAGGATCTGCGCAAAGTTGTCCATAATTTTGTTCCTTTGTCGCATGAGGGATTCCTTGAGCAACATTTTAATAGGATCTCCTACTCCATCATCTTTCTTTTCATCCCCCATGGGTTCTTGTCAGGATCGATGCGACTAATCTTGCAATGGATCGATTGGTTTGAGTCCCAACTTCTTGTACCCAGATCTTGTCAGGGACATGCATGAAGAAAAATAAATGAAGAGCACATTGCTATGATACCACTGATCTGGATTTAAGAGCGGAACAAACTAATTAACAAACTGAATATAATAAACACAAAGATATGAATAATAACACAGATGTCCAGTGAACAATATTTTCTATTGAATAATGAAATAGGATGAAACTGTAAAACTGCAGAACTAAAACACTTTCTCAAATGGTGGTAGCTATATCTGAGAAGAGATGTGGATTATACGCGCATCCATCTGTTGGATCATGTTGTCATTGATGCCAATGGTTTGTCATTGATGCCAATGGTTTGATTACTTGGGAGATTGTTGGATCATATGTCATTGATGTAAATGGTTTGGTTTGATTGATGTCATTGGTTGATGTCAAGTA
>ML792395.1:484138-521625 GCA_009831015.1 Picea engelmannii | reverse complement strand
GTGGTGATGACTTGTTGATGATATATTGCTGATATATGTTGCTGATATGTGCTCACATCTAACTGGTTATAAATGACAACAATGGGTAATGAATAAATGTTGAATGCTAATTGATGAGTTTTTGTGCAAGAGGAAATTTTTGGGAAAAGAGCCCCACACTCATTCACCCCCCCTTCTAAGTGTGGTAGGTGTGTCCAACACCATCTGAGCATAATCAATTACAATGAGGCTCCAGAGGCCTTTTTGATATTACTCATGAATTCCAAAACTCTAGACATCCAAAAAGCTAACCCTAGGAGGTGAAACGTCAAAATTCATGTGGGCCCCTATGGGTAAGTTGGTACCTCAACTTCTTGAGGTCGTAACTTTTGCATACGGCTTCCGTTTTAGGAGTTTGATAGCCCATTGGAAAGATATTTCAGAGAAATACACATTCCACCATCAAACTCGAACTCTATCTGTAGTTTGACTGTGGGGATCCAAAAATACATTGTTTAGGCCTCCAAAATGGCCCTGGAAGTACAACAAGATGTGTTGACATGAAAACATACAGAATAAGATAGTTGGATTAGGTGAGAGGCCACCAATATCCATCTAGAAGATGTGTGAGACTTCAGACAACCCCAGAAGTGTAAAACCCAAAATTACAAAGAAGTACAAAAGAACATGTTGAACTAACAACAGACAAGAGGAGCCAGTTGGAATAGGTGGGTGGCCACCAATAGCCAACTGGATCAAGTGAACTTGTCCCTTTCACACTCGTTAAATGGTTATGAAAGGAAGTATATTTTGGTATAATTTTAACCCTTTACCAAACCAAGTAGACTATTTACGAAAAAGGAATACTCTAGTCACCATTGGCTAGAAGAGTTTTATTGGGTATTATTTTATACTTTTTCGGGACTAGGGGACTAACATCTATGAAAAAGGGTAGTGGTCACGTTAAGTTGTAATGACATCCCGTTATATTTCTTTCATTGTTGAGCCTATTGTTGTCTCGTTCTTTCTCGTTATAAGCCTCTCACTTCAACAATTTGCATCACTATCCAAGCAATTCCTTTCATATATCCTTTGCATCTTGACACCCTTTACCCGTAGAGGAAACATCCCCCCGATTGTCCATGCCCCACATGCATTCCCTTACATTGAGAATAGGTATGTTCCACTGCTTGGAGCTAGTTTCTTATTCGTGACACTCATTTCCTCTCATGTATCATAGCATTTATTTGACTATGAAAAAACCCAAAAAAAAAGATGAGCGGAAAAGAATATTATCTCCTATCGACAACAGTCGTGTCACCTTTGAATAGAGCACAAACTCTTGAGTCCATTTCATCCAAGGTTTGGGATTAGCATGGCCCTAGAAAGTTGACCTCATTACTTAGATTCTACTCCTCTGACTGGTTACTCTTCTAGTCCCTATGGATATTTTGTTGATGCCTCATGCGTCACAAACTTTTGTCAATGATTAATGTTAAGACTATGTTTCTTGAGTTACCCATATGTATCATGCTCTTATTCAAAAGAAGTATAATCCTATGTCAGCCATTCCTTAGAACTCTTGACTTTTCATGTCGGACATACACTCATTATATCTCATAATCACATGAAGTTGTTGTCCTACCTTGCACCCTGGGCCTAATTTCATCATCAGTAGGTAACCTTGAACCAAGAAGATGACATCTCCTCATTGGTCACTAACTGGGGGATTTCCATTTTGTTTGAAAACAAGAAATCTATTCACACATTGGGATTCATGCAGTGTCTTGGATTCCATTAGCCCTATTGGTGGTTTCCTCGCCTTTGTCGGTAGTCTTCCTCATTGGTTGTTATTCAAAGGGTCTCTTTCATGTATTACTTTCATATGGTGCATGCAAGAGATGCACGTGGTTGTTGGTTCGTGAACATATTATTCATCTAAGATCCTCCTAATTATCAATCTATTGCTTTGTACCTCATGTTGGATGATGAGAGATACCTTAATTCTATCCTTTCAGTGGGTCTCCTTCCATCAACTTCAGCTCATCTATTCTGGAATCGTGATCTAGACTCTTATGAGTACCTAGAGGCTTGCAGTCATTACTGGTAAGTTATCCTGCCATCGACAGTTGGGAATACATCAATGTACCCTGATTGATGGATTCTTCAAGTGTTCAACCTCAACACCCTTATTCACACTTGTCAAATGTACTCAATGCCTTAACACCTACTATCATTATCGGTGGGTTGTCTCGCATTTGTTAATGATATACCTTAATGATCAGTAATCAAATGAAGTCTCAATTCACATAATGTAGACTTGTACCTTTGACGGATAGTGTAAAAGACCTCCAACTTACAGTAGCATCCCCTATATCTATTGTTGTCTTTCATCGGACCAATATCTACATGACTTCAGTAAGAATGGAAGATCAGATTGTGCTCCATTGTATATATATATATATATATCTTCATTGATTTTAAGACTGTACTCCACTGTGTATTATTCATGACTATGACACCCTATGGCATATGTCCACTTTGTATTGCCTATTCATGGCCATGAAAAACTATTTGATATATATCCACATGGATCTACAGTGTAATTCAGATTGGAAGCCATGTATACAGAGTCAATGTGAATTGTAATATCTTTACGAGTAACTAGCACTTCAAGTTGATTCTTCACTACTCCACTTCTGGGAACTATAATGTATTTCATCCATCGCAGATACTCCTCTAACCTCACACATTATGGGGCATCTGTTATAACAAATTTTTCGTCACTCCATCCATGTTGCTTTGATGGATTTCCATTTCCCTCCATAGACTTAAATTCCTCGTTTTTGTTCACTCCGATAAAAATTCATATTTTTGTTCATATACATGACCTGCCAGTTATACAACTTGTGTATACACAGGTTTCTCCACTACAGCCTGCATACATTGGGTTTGGTGCTCAAACATTGAAAATATGTCTAGTTTCCATGCCATGTCATGACATCGATGATCCTTTACCTTTCATATACTAGAAATTCTCTAACTTGACCCTTAAATTCCATTTGAAGGGTATAAATTGAGCCATATCCAAGACTTGGGGGAGGATTCAACATGCTGAGAGAAAATACACCCTGGAGAAATTTCACTTTATATTGAGTCTGCATCCCTTTGTTCTTGAAAGTTTGAACTTCTTGTGTTCAACCCCCAAGATCTTCTTACCTTGTCATGGAGAACATCATTGACTCTAACTTGTGAGCTTTCCTTTTTGGAGGATTGAAGTGGTGGAGGCTCAACTGGAGGGTATTAGTTTCTCGGTTTGGATATGTTTCAATGCAGAGGTTTGTCACCCATGTACTTTTGCTGATTACATTAATCGAAATACTATTTTCTCATCCAATTGATATCTTGAAAATATTTGTATTTTTTTCCATGGGCATATTTATTATGTATGTTAATGGATTATGCTAATTTATATGCTAACATTATATATTGTTACCACATGATTTTGTATCCTGGTTGTTGAGGACAAGTTGCAGGTACAAAGTTTGGGTCGTGTGCTCAACAATGGTCTTCTTCGAATGTCTGGGCGAGGTAGGATTCTATCCTTCTCTTGATAGCATTTCTTTTATATAGAATACTTGATATTAGAGTTTATTTCTGGGTGTCATTCCATCTGTTGTGGTTTTCCCCTTTCCATAGAGATATTTTCCTCATAACACACCATGGTTTTGTTGAGTTAAAAGGTTAGGGAGGTTGGTGGTGTGACAAATATTTTGAAATCAATATCTAATCTTGGTATATGCTAGACATTCTAAGGGAAAGTGTGTCAAACAGTTGGCTTAGGTTGATGGACAGTTGGTTATCATTGATGTCAACCCTTGGAGACTGATGTTGTATATTGATGTCAACCCTTGGAGAAGTTTGGTAGTGAATTATTGTAGCACAAAGGAATGGGTAAGGGAACCGAGTCTATTTGAGATATAAAGGCATGAATATCAGTGAATTTATAGGAAATATTATTCTATATGGATAGTATATGTCATTCCATTTTCGGTGATATGTGGAACGTCACATAAATCCTCACAGTTATAGAGTTATAGACATATGAAGTTGGAGAACCCTCATGAGTTATATAGAAGCCCCTAGAAGGTCAAAGAATTCAATTATTTAAGAAGTGTACTAGTCAAATGGATGGTAACTAGGAGTTAATCATGGGTATAGTTGTTGCATTAAGAAAATGATTAAAAATAAATTAGTTGCAACAAGAAGTTGTGAGTTTGGTAATTATGGTAAATTAGTTGTGATGAGAAGATTGAATAGTCAAAGTGGTTGACCAAGAAATAAATTAAATAATAAAGTGGTTGCAGCAAGAAGTTAATTAAGGGCAAAGAAGTTATGAATTGACTAATTATAGAAATGTTAGTTGCAAAAAGAAGTTGTGAGTAAAGATAAATTATTTAAATAAGAAAGTAGTCGAAGTGGTTGCCAAGAGAAATTATTTAAAAAATAAAGTGGTTGCAACAAGAAGTGGTGAATTTACTATTTATGGATAAGTCAAAGTGGTTGCAAAAGAAATTAATTAAATAATAAAGTTAGTTGCAACTAGGAGTGGAGAACTTACTATTTATGGAAAGTGGTTAAGTTAAGTGGGCAAGTGGTTAGAAGTGGGTTATCCCTAAATGAAGGAAAGTGGGCTAGGTTGGTTAGAAGGTAACCTCTTGAGGAAGCTACATGGAAGTATAAATAAGAGAGAAATGCTCTCCCATTATCACCTATTAAATATCATCGAATATCTATTTTGTGAAAGGTTATTTGGGCTAGTATTATTGATACAAGAAAAGTGCGACAGAAAAAATGCGACAGGAAAATAGAGGCAAAAAAAGTGCAGAAGAAAAAGTGTAGTAGAAAAAGTGCAGTAGAAAAATCATGGCAGAAAAAGGGTGGTAGAAAAATCGCAGCAAAAAAATCGCGGCAGAAAAAGTGCGGAAAAAAAATCATGGCAAGAAAAGTGTGGGAGAAAAATCAAGGCAAGAAAAGTGCGACAAAAAAATTGTGGCAGGGAAAGTGTGGAAAAAAATGTGCGACATAAAAATCGTGGCAACAAAAGTGCAGCAGAAAAATCACGGCAAAAAAACCACAACAGAAAAAAGTGCGACAAAAAAATCACGGCAGAAAAATTGCGGCAACAGATTCGTGACAGTAGAATCGCAACAGCAAAACTGTGACAACAGAACACTACAAGAAGAAAAAGGTATAGTTTTCATATGTGTAGTATTGAATCTATGAATCTGGTTGAGGGTTTTCCTTGTAAATCTGTTGGATGCCCTCTTGGAAGTTTAAGGCTTGATGTAGAGTTGATCTAAGGAAGATCTACTGAAGTTTAGTATTGGTTCATGTTTGAGGTATGTTGCTGAAGTTATTGGTACAGATAGAGGTTGTATAATAGTGAGGTTGTGTCACAGGGTTGATGTGAGGATTTATGGTATTTGATTTATGGAGAGTGTGGTGCATTTCTATAGTTATCTTGTTGGTTATCTTGGTCTATGTTATTGGTATATGGTAGAGGTATATGATTGGGTACATGGATGAGATACATACTTGAAGTACATGATGATATTGATACATCTTGTTGAGGCATAGTTTGGTTTGTTGTTGATACGTGATTGGTACATGTTGTTTCTTATATTTGTAGTGTTGATGTACATGATTGATATGCATTGTTGGCACATGGTTTGAGTGATATTCTTGTGATTTTGGGTATGAGATCTATGTTATCAGATCTAATATATTGAGGAGATTATTAGTACATGTTGTTGGTGTATTTAGTTTTGTTGGTATAGGAAAGGCACAGGTACATGTTGATTACAGGACAATGGCACAGGTTGATTACAGGTCAGTGGCACATATTGGTACATGTTTACAATAGTGTATCTCACAGTGACAGTGTAACAATGGTTTCATCATTCTACTTATATTTCAAGGTGGTTGGACGGGGAAACGATAGGTCGTTGTAGCCACCTTACAGTTGTAGCTAGAGAACATAGGGGGTTGTAGCCTCCTTATGGTTGTAGCCAAAGAATTAGGGAGTTGGAGCTTCCCTCAAGTTGTAGCCTAAAAATAGGGGGTCAGAGCCTCCTTCCAGTTGCAGCTGGAAAACAAAGGAAGTTGGTGCTTCCTTGAATGTAATTCTTGATATTTAAGAAAAACATTTGGTGGTTTTATACCGCATTGGGTTTCCATGTAAAGATTGGTGTACTGTGCATTGTGTGGATGTGTTTGTTATTGTTTATTATGCACTGATGAATGTTAATACTTATGATACAGTAAGATATTTATGATGCACATATGAACATGGTTGAATAAGTAAAATAATATACATTGTGGTTTAAAGGACTAATAATTGGTATGTTTTCTCATTATTGATTCACCACCACCCCCCCCCCTCCCCTCTTCGTAATCCAACAATTGGTATTAGAGAAGGTCCTTCAAGAAAACATTTTAACCACTAGAAGGAAGATCACGAAGAGCAACAATTTGTATATAAATGGAATGCCACAATTCGATGGTCAGAATGGTCTAAAGTATGAGATGTGGAGAAATAGAATGAATTTTTTTTACAAGAATAGGGGTATGATGTTTGGCACTCAGTTGTTATAGGATACAATGCTACAAAGAAACCAAAAACTGCATCCAAGAAGGAATTGAAAAGGAACAAAAAAATATCATTGGATTTTATCTTGGAAAGATTACTTGATTCAGTAAAGGTCAAAGTGGGACAGTGTTACTAGCTAAAGAACTTTGGGATAAGGAACAAAAAAAATATGTTCATCATGTCAGACAAACTTAGAATAAGAAGCGAGTGAAGTGGATATTGAGGTAGAATTTAACTATGCTTTCCCTCAATTAAGCAAAGCAAAGAAGGAAAACCAGCTCCTCAAGGAATAATTGATTAAGCTAAATAAAATTCCTCAAATCTCATGAGAATTACATCATATTATTATATGTCTACATGATCAATTGAAATAAGACAAAGAAATTGAAGAAATGTTCAAGAGTCAGAAGCAATGTTTGGAAGCCAACATAACAACACAAAAGGAAGAAGCAAAAAAGAGAGAAAAGATACTAACAAATCATCTCAAGGAAAAAACCAATGAATTAAACCATCTTGAGGAAGAATTTGGTCAAGAAGAGAGAAGACTCAAAGAATAAATAATTACATTGAAAATACAACTTGAAGAAGCAAAGAGAACAAAAGAAGTCATGAAGTCTCATATAATGATGAAAGAAGAAGAGGTTGAGAAGCTTGAAGAGGAAGTTCACACTAAGAGTCAAGGTCGTCAAGCTCAACACGAATGTTGAAGAGATAGAAACATTTATATCAATAGTAGAGAATGAAGAGAAGCACTCTAGGTTGATAGAAAAGAAGAATGAAGAAAAGAGCAAGAGCAAGAGTTATGCAGAAGCACTCAAAAGAAGGAATCACAGTCAAGGAGAATCTAAGAAAACTAATAAAGATACATCTTCAATAATACCATCCATGATCACGACAAAAAGAAGCTTCAATAATGATCATGATCAGTCAAGGCAGAAATTTAGAAGGACTACACCACAAAGAAGATCATTCACTCCCATGTATGTAAATTTATTTTATGGTCATTGTTTTTATTGTACTAACTTTAGACATAAGGTTGCAGATTGCATGGACTATAAAACAAATGTTCAAGCAATAAATGATTATGTGGCCCACATAACATTGAATGTTACAAATGTCATAACTATGGAAACATATCTTGTGATTGTAGAAGCATGATCGATACTTCCATGAAAGAGAACACTGATATCAGATATAAGAAAGTATGGATAAGAAAATAGGAAGAACATGTGAACAAAGACCAAGTCCCAGAGATTGCAAGATTAGCAATAAAACGAGATGAAGACAATTATACAAAGAAAAAGGAAGATGTCAGATACAAAAAGGTTTGGAGAAGAAATTGTTATAACCCTAATTTGCACCAAACATGCATACCTGGAATCAGGCCATCCCAATTGCCATTTTTTGCCAAGCCACCATTGAACAAGCTCTTCTAAAAACCATCCTTTTGAAGGCATACGTTCCCTGCACCACTGCTGCCCGCATATATATGCTTGCTAACCCACTACAGCCCGCGTATACTGACAAAAGCACAAAAAATAGAAAGTTGCAGATGGAATACATAATTTCGAGTAAATTACCTAAACCGTTTGACCACCCATAGCTGGTCATTCAACCGGATATCTACCTTCTTTTATCCTATAAAAGAAGAGGTAGGGGTCCCATTTGAAAAAGAGAAAATAAGAGCAAAGAAACTCTGCCCTTTTTTGTATTCCCCTTGCCCCAATCTTTTGCAACCATTTTATGAGAACTAAAGAATAGAAGAATAAGTGGAAGCGGTTGGTGCATAGTTGAAGAGGAGACCAAGACTAGCTTTGAGGAGCAGTGGCCGATATCACTATTGTAAGTTACTTTTGTGAGGTTAATAGAAAGAATTACTTTCCCCGTCCCGCCATATGAGGTGTTTCATATTCATTTTTTATTATATTTTATTAGAACCTCTAACCCACTAATTCACATATAAGATGCATGTTTAGAGTTCTTTGTTTGTTTGTTTATGAATGTAGGTTGGCTTTGGGAGGAGACTTGCAGTCAAGGAGCAACCAAATGCAAAAGGATCTACACCAAACGTGGAAGTCAAGGTAGAGTAACTTGATCCTTTTACCCTTGCGTTTATATATGAATGTGGGATTTATGTTGGGATGATGGTAAAAACTAGGAGACTTTAGATGGTCATTTCTACATGCATTACAGAACCCTTAGTGCTAGTCCGTAGGGGGATTTCCCACCCACAAAAAAATTGGTGACTATACTGGGGAAGTCTCTAGGGTTTTCTGGGGATACTTTATGGGTGTTTTAAATTGGTTTGATTACCTTTTTTGAGTTTCTGCAAGAGTTTGAGTTTTTTAGGGGTTCTGGTTTTCAATACTAGTACTCCCTACTTTGATTGCTTGATTGTTATTTTCCTTTTGGAAATTTACAGAGGTGTATGTGGTTTGCAGTAAGCCTATAGGCATACATACGTGCCCTACCTTTGGCCATCTCACATACATACACTTGCTACTGAAGTGTCAGTAGCATGCGGAGGTTCAGAAATTAAAAAAAAAGAAAAAAAGAGAGGCAATCATACTCTCCCCTGTCAGAAGTCATAATTCTTATGGGTTTTATGGATCCTTTCCCGGTCTCTGTTGTTCCAATCTATAGCCTAGGTATAACCTCATATTAGCTTTGCTTTATGAAAGTTTCCTTGCATTTTCTCTTATCAAAGTAAGTTTTATGTCTTTAAGGGATTATGGTTTTCCATACCAGTACTCCCTGCCTGTGTTGGACTGTTGTTTTTTCATTTTTTTTTAGGAGTTACAGAGGTGTATGTGGCCTGTAGTGGCCCTGCATGCGTGCATACGCACCCTACCTTTTGACCTCCCATGTAAATATGTTGGTTGCTGAAGTGACAGTAATGTGTCTGTGTGGGGGAGATCATTTGAAAAGAAGAGGCAGTCATCCTCTTCCCTATCAGAACTCAGACTTCTTAGGGGTCTTCTTGATCTAGCCCTAGTCTCTATGATCATAGTCTATAGCCTAGGTCTGACCTTAGCATAGCTTTCTTTTCATCAAAAATTTTCTTGGTTTGGAAGCATAATAATTTTTTTTTTCCACTTTCTTTGTTTGGTTAAGTAGTTGCTTGTTGGCATTAATAATCAGGAAAAATAATTTTTTCGTAAGTTCTTGGTTGTTTACTTAGGAAAATAAGTAGCTCATAGTCAAGAGAAATCTTGTTTTGAGTTTTCAGTTCAAAGATCTTAGGAAAAAAAAGTAGTTTGAAAAGTTGGTTAAATGTGCAAATCTGAATTTGTGAAGAAGAAGTAATTGTGTTTCCAACTTTCTATTTGTTTTCAGTTTCATTGCATGCTCTTCTCTTTTGTCTCCTAAACACATCACTGGTTTCAATTTCATTCATTTTGACTTAAGACAACCACAAAAATTAACGATTAATTAAAATCAACTAGACTTTATGTATGTAGGGTCCATCAACTAGTCTAGGCTAGAGCCTTGATTTAGGATTGGAAAGGAAACTCTTCAAGGCTACGAAAACAAACATAAGAGTTTGTGCTAGGGAGTGATAAAAGTCCAGTATCGTGAAAGTTATCTGGGACCACCCTCTAACACAGGGGATAAACACGAGGTTTCATGCGGAAAGGTACTGGAGATAACACCTCTAAAGTTAGACCAAGCGTAGTGGGGAACACATATAGAGGGCTTATCTTGGGATTCCATTGATCGCATTTTCCACAAAGCTTCGTGGGTCTCAAATCTGTTCGAGGTCCTCAGTTGTCTTCTAGAACACTTTTTTTTGATACCCTTGATAGGTTTCGGGATTGATACCTTGCTCACTGTGGTCCACACGACTGTTGACTATACCCGCCCAGTGACTGTTCGCACACTGGCAACCTAGTTGCCTTTATTTTAGGGACTTACACAGGTGACTGTGGGGGTATACCACGGTACCTAAGGAAGACATCAGACCACGTTTTGTAGAGTATACCCGGAGGGTGCTTCCATATTCGAGTTTCATTTGCCCTGGTAAGTTGCTCTAGTGTTGGCTGGTGTAACTATTCTTCCAACTAGCTAGTGATATGCTTGTCTTATCTCATATGGAATTTTTCTAGTGTGTGTTGGTTCTTAAACGTTATTAGAAAGCCCTAGTGTGTCATTCTCACAAAGTGGAGGATTAGGAGCTCCACCGGTCATAAAGGCTTCTTTTCCTACCACCGATTAATCTGGAGCCACCCCCGCCACTGCTAAGGTGAAGACTAGACCAACAAGGGTTGTTTGAGGCGACCGGGTCATAGGAAACTATGCCCGACCCATCTCCGGGAGAAGAACATTTGATTCTAGAGGAACCAACCATTTCAAACCTTGGAGTGGGTTCTCTTGGTCCATACAAACCTCCGATCACTGATCTATTGATGCCCATCGTCATACAGGTTTATCCTTACGAGCGCCAGATAGTGTCACAAGTAGCAATGGAAACAAATGTTGTGACTTCTTCATGGAATTATCACATTCCCTCAATGGATGTCACTATAGAGGGTGTTCCACCTCCTAACTAACCATCATCAATACAGAACACCATGGTGTCAATTTCCTCTACCTCAGGAAATGGTATGATTCCTCTATGGTAGTGATCACTTCTCCTTTCACACAGAATGCGACAGGCCCTCCGTTCTCATAAGAGATGTCTGGATTTGATATGAACTCTGTCCTTTCCTACTCCACTCTACAGACTTTAGGTCTGGGGGTAGGGAGCTCTAAATCTCCTCTGCAATGATCCATGGGGGGCACTTTAGCTTCCTATAATGCTTTCCCTTATGGAGAGGGTCATATACCTCCTTCATCTCGTTCGCTTAGTGGTGCTCACAAGCATTCCGTCAGGCCAAATTTAAAATTTATCTCATTTGGAGAAGGTGGTCAAGGACTTCCTTCTTATAACATGCCGGTAGGTTCGACGACGTTCTCTTTTTCGGCATGATTCCTAACAATGCTTTCTCGTCAGCTGCCATCTCAGCTGGGGGAAACCTCGGTTATGGACAAAAAAATCCTATGCAAGGTACTATTCCTGCACAGGGGGAAAACCCCATAATTCCTTCCACACAAGGACCTTTGAATTTGTGGCAGGGATCAGTTCCCTCGTTAGGGATGTTGACCAAGGGAAACCCCTTCCTTAGCCAATGGAACCTTGGGCAAGGCGTAGGAGCTATGCCTGTCAGATCGGCAGGGGGAAACCCTTCCCATAATCCTTGGAACATAACGCAAGCCCAACCTTTTGCATCTTATTATGCGAGTCAGCCGATGATGTCTCAATAAGTGCAGAATCCATATGTTGGTCATGGCCATGGCTTTTACCAGAACCCTGGCCAGCAACCTAACTTTTCCCAGCAACCTAGTGCTAGTCAAACTCCAGGCTTCTTTTTCCATGGTTATAATCAACAACCTAAACTACCATTTCTGGCAACTTTGAATTTGTCAGAATTGACAAGGTTATTGGATGAGCCTATCTGTCACGATCCGCGTTGGCCTCCTATGCTGACCAAGTTGCCTTTGGACATTCCAAAGTTCGAAGCTAAGCCTAATGAATATCCATGTGATCATGTGACCACCTTCCATCTATGGTGCTCATCCAACTCATTGAAATATGACTCTGTACAGTTACGTTTGTTTCAACACACTCTCATCGGAGTGCTGTGAAATGGTACATTGAGCTTGACCGCTTGAGATACTCTTCCTCCGGTGAATTGGCAATGGATTTCTTAAACCATTTCCAATTACTTGTGAGATACGACACCGACACCAAATTACTTGCTAACTTTGAGCAGACAAAGGCGAGCCGTATCTCCGATCACATCTGAGAATGGAGACGCCGGAAGAGTTTGATAAAAGTGCCAGTCCCACAAACATTCCTTCTTGAGTGGTTCCTTAAGTCTTTGGTACCCCAGTTATCCAAAGACGTCACAACATCGGGAGTGTTTTTTGAGGACGACACAATAATGAGAGCTCAACAGCTAGAGCTGATTTACTCTCAATCTGGTTTACTTTACGAAATTTTTCCAGATGCACCACGGTCAATACTTGACAAGACCAGATAGAGAGCTGGACCAAATGCCGATGGTATTGTTGGTTCAGCATAAATGAATCTTGTTGATCAGCTATCAAAACAATTGCAGCAATTGTCGATACAGCAAAAAGTAGTCAGCGAAACCACTGGTCTGGTTGTTCTCCCTACACAAAAATTAGATGTACACAATGTGCAATCAACGAACCCAAAGGCCACCCAACAGCCTGAGGGAAAGAAAGGTAAGGGGGATAAGAAACCTACCAATAATGCTAGTGGGGGAAACACATAAAAGAGGAAGCTGAAGTATCCATGTAACCTGTGCACGAAAGACCACCCAACTCACCAGTGCCCTCGACTTGCGAAGGCCAAAAATTTATTGGCACAGCAACACCCTGTTGTGTTAACGAACCAATTTCAACATGAAAAAAATTTAACTCAAGCCTCTTTGAGCATGGATGGGGGAAATCAAGGCCCCCCTCCATATTCGAGTAATCCTTCATCCGTGAATGTGTATATGATGAAAGGTGATGCCTATATATTGACTAGAGCGCATGATTACGGAATGCCAAACCTCTCTAAGAAGACTAAAGAAGTCGAAAACCCACCTCTTCCTCTCCAGATCGAGAAAATGTTGGGTGAAACAATGACACGCATCCCAAAAGGTGAGTTCAAACAAGATTCTCACAATCCAAACACAAGGGTCGCCCATAACTACTCTGTGGTGGAGGATTTGTCTCAAACCCCTTGTGCGATGTCTGCTTTGGAGGTCCTCCATAGCTTCCCTTCCCAGAGAAAGGCATTGTTAGCCACCTTAGGATCTGTCAAGACTTTTAATCCGATACGATCATGCTTGATACAACTAAATTAAAACCTCATCTCCCTTACCACGTAGTGTTTCAAATAGTAGTGTCTTACACCATGAAAACTTTTACTCGAAACATTTTCTGCACGGTGGTTGATGAGGGTACCTCGACATGTGTAATGTATTTGGCGTGTTGGAAGGCCATTGGCCAAACCATTTTGTCTCTGTCACCTACTCTTCTTACCACTTTCAATGGTTGTTCATTCCGACCACATGGAATCATCCTCTCCTTCCCCATGAATTTAGGGGGGAAGACCATGTGTATCGAGGTTGAAGTTGTTGATGCATCTCTCGACTACAATATCTTGTTAGGAAGGAGTTGGACCTATGCCATGAAAGCAGTGGTCACTACAATTTTTCAGGTCTTGTTGTTTCCACATGATGGCCAGATTGTGACCATTGATCAGTTATCTTTCTCCCATCCTGACCCTTCATCAGGGGCATCCACAGTCCCGATGATTGATAAACCTCAACTTGGCATCATCAACATAGGGGTTGGTTTGTTCCCACCTTTGATGGGTACGTTCGATTACCTGCCTCCTTCTGGTGATGTTAAGTTCATATCAGACCAACCTAAGGTTGATATTTTTCAAGTCTCGTCAGTTTGTATGAATTACTTCAATGATCTATGGACTCTTCCTTCCCCATCAACCACGATGGAATGGACAGGGCATCATGGTATGGCCATGCCCTTTTTTGTGGTATAAGTTGCATACTCTATAGTCCAACAAGCTTACTCCGACCCCGATCTGACTCCAACATGAGAGTTAGATCCGATTCTAGAGCCTACTTAGGCTCAAGGTTCCCTTGTCGATACTAATTCTTTAGACTTAGTCTTTCCCTCAGACGAAGCGATTATCAAAGCAATGACTAGTTTGGACAGACCCTGGGATGATCTTCATCACAGATCTTACTTCCTCCTAGAGTTAATAAGAATTGAAGTAGGAGAATTCATTTTGACTATGACTGGATATAGGTCTTGTCCTATCAATCCCTTGGCTACACACGTTGTTTACGCAGAGGGTAATATGGAAACCATCGCTGAAACAATACCTATTTATATATCCAGAACCCATGGTGTCATGGAAAATATTCTTGTTGAAGCTGATTGTTCCCCCAAGGAGATTTGAAAATACACAGATTTATTTAAAGAATTCCGTGATGTTTTTGCATGGTCTTATGAGGAAATTCTAGGCATTGATCCAAGAATCATCGAACATGAAATCACGACTTATCATGATGCTAAGCTGGTCCAACAAAAGCTTCATCCAGTCAATCCTAAGAAAGAAACAACTATCAAGGATGAAGTAGAGAAACTTCTCAAAGCAGGTTTTATCTACCCCGTCCATTTGACTCAATGGGTGTCAAATCCCATTCCGTTTGACACAAAACAGGGTACGATTCGCGTATATACGGACTTCCATGATTTGAACAAGGCCTGTCCAAAGGATAATTTCCCCACACCATTTATTGAATAAATAGTCAATGATTGTGCAGGTTGCGAGGCCTTTTATTTCATGGATGGTTTTTCAGGATACAATCAAATATAGATCAAACCCAAAGACCAACACAAAACCGCTTTCATTTTTCCGTGGGGTACATTCACTTATCGAAAGATGCCTTTTGGTCTTAAAAATGATGGAGCTACCTTTCAGTGGGCCATGTCTTTTTCTTTCCACAATCTCAAACATAAATTCGAGGCCTACCTTGATGATTTAGCATCACGATCTCGTAAGAGAGATGATCACCACACACACCTTCTAATTATCTTTGAGCGATGTCGCTACTACCGGGTCCAATTGAATCCAAACAAGTGTAGTTTTTGCATAACGTCGGGTCATCTGCTAGGTTTCATAGTTTCAATGACAGGGATCATTTTCGATCCTCTCAAAGTTGAGGAAATAGTTCAGTTGCCTCCCTCATGCACAATCCTTCAGCTTCAGAGTTTATAGGGAAAAGAAAACTTTCTACGACATTTCATTGCAAATTATGTTGAGATCACAAAAGGATTTATGCATTTACTGAAGAAGGATGTTCCTTTTCATTGGGATGAAGCCGCTCAATGCTCTTTCGAAGCATTGAAACGTGCCCTCACGACTTCCCCTCTGCTTCGGCCACCCAATTATAATAAAGATTTCTTATTGTACTTGGCTATGACAGAGTCGAACGTCGGGATGGTCTTGGTTTAGGAGGATGCTTTTCTCTTAGAATATGTAATTTATTACCTAAGACGAGGCCTGGTTGGACAAGAACTCAATTATTCCCACATTGAAAAACTTGTGTTGGTAGCAGTTCATGTTGTCCAACGGTTTCGTCATTATATCTTGTTTCACAAGACCACCAGCGTTGTCATTGTGAATACGTTTCAATACGTGTTGACATGACACATAATCGATGGAAAGATCAATAGATGGATAGTTATCCTCCAGGAATTTGACTTAGATTTTGTTTCAAAAAAATCCAAAAAGTCATTGGTATTTGCGAAAATCATCTCGGAACTTCCAGTCGAGTCAGGTGATGTTATGCTCGAAGAGTCACCTATTAAAGGAGACATGTTTTTGATCGCGTCTTCGGACCCCTGGTATGGAGATATACTTGTCTATATCTAGACTTTGAATTGCCCCGCCTCTTCTTCTCATGATGAGTGTTGCCGTATATGCCATCAGGCCAAGACCTATCTCATACTCGAGGACACTTTGTATCATCGAGATGTAGATTTCATCCTTCGTCGATGTCTCACTCATGAAGAAGCAGAAATCGTGCTTAACGATTGCCACACTGGAGCATGTGGCGGTCATCTATCTGGGTTGGAAACAACCCAAAAGATTCTACAAGCCAGTTACTTTTGGCTGACATTAATCAAATATTGTGTTGAATCGGTCAAGAAGTTCCACCCATGTCAGATCTTCTCTCGGAATATGAGGGCACACCCTACTCCTATGTTTTTTGTCAACACAGTTGGTCCCTTCACCAAGTGGGGGATTGATTACACTACATGAAACCCTCCTTTAGCAAGGGGGAACCCTTATATCATTGTAGCAGTAGACTACTTCGCGAAGTGGGTCGAAGCTATGCCAACATTCAAAGACGATGGTGAGACTGCAACTCTCTTTTTGTTCAACCAGATAATAGCGAGGTTTGGCATCTTGAGAGAGATTTTCACTGACCATGGAAGTCACTTTCAGAAAAAAATGATGATCGAGTTAATTTCAAAGCTTGGGTTGAGGCAAGAACATTCATCACCCTACTACCCATAAGAAAATGGTCAAGTGGAAGCTGTGAATAAAACTCTTAAGACTATTCTCCAGCGAACGATCAATTCGGCCAAGTCAAATTTCCATTTGATATTATACTCGGCATTATGGGCCTACCAAACGTTTGTTAAGATTGCAACCATTTTTTCACCTTTTCAACTCATTTACGGGATAGAAGCAATCTTTCCCATAGAGTGCGAGATCCTGTCTCTAAAGTTGGCAGTACAGTTATTGCCAGACACTTCACCGCTTGAAGAGCGTTTATTATATCTTGAGAAGCTCGATGAGCAGTGTCAAGATGCAACCTTGTCTAACGAGGCTCATAAACAACGAGTCAAGTGTCAGTATGATTGGTCCGTTCGTCCTCAGAATTTCTCTGAAGGTGACCTTGTCCTATTCTATGACCAAGATAAGGATCCCCTGGGGGAAGGCAAGTTCAAACCCATCTGGTTCAAACCTTTCATCGTGAAAGAGGTACTAAAGAAGGGAACTTATCATCTGGTTGATTCTGAGGGAAATTGTTTGGCGAAACCTAGAAATGGGCTCTACCTCAAGAGGTATTACTCGTAGGTGGGTCACCTCGGGTGACTTCTTGTAACATATGTATATTTCTTGTACATTTGCTTTTTCAGTTTTGTCTTTTTTGTTTTATGGGCGTGTCGGTTTTTTTGATGTCATCTTTTTCACTGTGGCAGATGTCAAGTGAATCAGAGGTGTTCATTGGGTTCGTGGATGGCACTATCCCGCACACTCGGAGGCTTGCATCCGCAGCTTGGGTGATTTTCACACCTCAAGGCCAATTGCTATTTTCAGGAGGTATCTGTTTAGGTAACACCACAAACAATGTCGTCGAATACAACACAGTTCTAGAGTTTCTTCATGATGCTTTGTCACATGGTATCTCTCACCTCCAGGTCTATTTAGATGCTTAGCTAGTTGTGTCTCAATTAAATGGGGTTTAGCACATTTACGATCCCAGTCTACACCAATGGTTCCTTAGGGTACGTCTCTTAGAATGAAGTTTTGATTACATTACATATATCCATGTTCCTAGGAGATTGAATCAAGTTACAGATACTCTATCTAATCATATATTAGATTGGAATATTGCACACATGTAAGAAAACACACACACACACACACATGTAAATACATTTGTAAAATAGATGTAATCCATAAAATGGAAAAAGACATAAAAACACACACACACACACACATATATATATATATATATGAAAAATGTCAAAGTACATGGGTGGGCACAAGCACCTCAAAAATAGGTCCAGTAAGAGTCACGAGAATTATTCCCTCAAAAAATATATACAAAAGGTTCCCTCAGCCCATAAGAAGTTTAGCCTAGCTAAGGGCATGGTTTGTTGGCCCTGCCATAGTGAACAACGGCATTGGCCAAATGTCAAAAAATCTAGACCCAAGTCCGTGGTACCCCAACAACATGAGTCTACATCGACAGTGGGAGATCCTCGATCTTCGCCATGGAAACTGTATGAGTAAGCACGGTAAGGTTCCGCTCTACTCGTCTCAACACTCACTCAGCCTCTTCGGCTGGAGGCCCCCCTGTTGTTGTTGGTCCACCAATTGTGGCTGGTCTTGCCTCTAGTCGAGGACACTACCTAGTCCTCATGAAGTCCATTGGATGCATTGATCCCACAACTGCACATCCACAGATACATACATGTCAGATACTCTAGTATACAAAAACAAAATGGCATATATAAAAAGAAATAAAAATTAAATAACTTTGAAAAAAAAACAAGCATACCTAGCTCTCTTCGCTCGACTCCAGGAGGTACACCCATATTAGGGTCCCTAGAGAAGTCAATCCCAACATAGGGGTAGTACTCTATAGCCGAAATCTGCAGAGACCACCAGTAAAAAAATTGTCATCAAAGGCCTCAATGGTCCTCCCTCCCCCCTATTGCAGCAACAACCCCACCCATTTGTTTACTACTAGAGAAGAGGCTATGTGCCCTCGTACTGTCTCCCAGGGACTAAGATTGGGTACCCTCTTGAAAAATAAAGAGAAAAGAATAGTCTTGAACCCAAAGTTTCTGTGTCTCTGCATATGACACTCTGTCAGCTACCTCTTCATGCAATCTAGTAAAGTTGTACTCCAGTCGAAAACTTGTTCATTTAAGAACTGAACCATACAATTCATGTGCACCCAAGAATCCTGATGTAGAGATGCAGATCCAGTGATCCGACCAATGAGAAAAACTATCACTTTCATTGATAGGCTTGTAATCTTTTTTATCGACACCTAAGTTCCCACTTTGTCTATGTCGGCTTCATAATGGAGTCCAATCAACTCCACTATGTTGTGAGGCCCAGAAGGAAAAGTGTGAAAGTTGAATGGTTCCCCTCTCCTTGAGAGGCCAATCAAAAAATAGATATCTTTAGTCGTTGGAGTCGACGACTATCCCTCAAGCATGAATGCCTCCACATCCAGGTGCCAGTAATCTACCAAGGCATTCAACAGCCTTGGTTCTTTGCGCATGAATGGACACTGGAAGAATTTCAACAAACTGCATTGAGACAATGCGGCGGTAGAATCAGGGTCCTCTCCTACCAAGAAATCAATGTCCTCATGCTCCCTCTCTCTCCAATGAACATACATCCTGCAATTGACAAGTTCATGAAGGATTAGCTCTTGCGTTTTCTAATTTTTTCCACATGTTGGAGGGTATATGCGGGTTGTAATATACACAGTCATGTATGCCCGCATGCAGTGTTTTCTCTACATGCGGGAATACGATGGTTTTCATAGGACAGCCCACGTATATGTAGGGCCGACCTTTTTTAAGTTCAATGCCCCCCCAAGAAACAAAAAGAAATGCATACAGGAAGAATTGAAATGCAAGAGGGGCTAGTATGTACTTACTTGGTCCAAGCAGAAGTTTGTTTCGTCCACTGAAGCTCCCGGAATCAACTCTTTTGACAAAGGGGTGTTTTTCGTTTCTTAGTCAATTTTTCAATTAACAATGGTGATAATGTGCTACCAGCTTCTATTTATAGACTTTTTGGCCCCTTTTTGCCATTTTTTGGACCCCTTTGTCGGTTTTTCTAGCCTGAAAATCATTTAGTATGGTTCAAGAGTTTCTTATGGAATGTTAAGATAGGTGTCACTTTGGGTATTGGGAATTTTCTTTCTAGATATTTGGGTCATTTTAAAAGTCCTTTGGTAAAAATTCATTTCTTCCAACTTGTTTCATTTAAGTTAGGATTCCACCTCCACTTTCTGCATCTCATTGTCTTTTTCGCTTTGCCATAGGATCGACCCCACCGATTTGCAACATGAAACCATGATTGTTGCTTTAGAAGTGTCGTAATTTAGTGCTAGAGCCTCCCCCTTCATGGATGCCCTAGGTAGATACTGGTTGCATTTTGGTGTCCATGACGTCACTAATGACTATAGGCTCATGAGTCATTATTAGTTTTTCCTGATTACAAGTTTGAGCCTCATTTGGATGATTCATTATCATTCTTGACCTCACCCTCAAGACTCCCAAAACACAATGGGTCTTCTTTTAAGCCCTTTTCATACCCTCTAAACATGAAAAGATTTTTGAGCGATCTTATTGCCCTTCATGCTCACTAAACTGAAATTTGAAGGCACGTCTGACCGGTGGTAGTTTTCCCCATTTTCAATCTGGATGGTCAATCGTACGAACAAAGGTATACTCTAGGAGCTTTGGTTCACTAGAAGAGTATTCTCATATATGATTTTAACCCTTTTTTCGGGCCTAAGGGACTAAATTTACGAAAAAGGAACCCCCATGGAGTCCATAGTTAATCTCTTTTCAGACTCCCTAAAATTGAAAAGATAGTTGAGTGACCTTGTTCCTTCGCACTCGTTAAAATGGTCCAAAAGAACATCCCATACAGAGTCCATAGTTAAGTTTTTTTCACTAATTAAAAGTGAAAAAATTGTCGAGTGATCTTGTTTTTGTCACACTCGTTAAAATGGTTTGAAATGGACGTCTTTTCGGTGCTAGTTTACCCCTTTATCGAACTGACTAGACTAACTTCAAAAAAGGTACCCCAGTGAAGTCTCCTTTTGTGTTTTTTTAGACTCTCTAAAAATGAAAAACCATCGAGCTTACCTTCTCTGGGCTCGTTAAAATTACATTGAAGGACGTTATCATTGTGTCTTATTAATCTCATTTCCATCCTCGTGTCTTTGGCCTAATGTCGGCTCCATGTTTCTCTCAACTGAACCATCTGAAGCATGCCTTATAGCACAATCCTTATATCACTTTGCCTTTGCGTCTTGACACCTTGACCCCTGGAGGATTTTTCCTGAGTGTCCTTTTCTTGCATATGTCTCCTTGCTCTGAGCATCAGTGTGTTCCTTGTTCTTGGAACTAGTATATCTGCGACACTCGTTCCTCCTTTGTAATATATCATTCTTTTATTCTTTTTCAATCTTTCCAAAATGATTGAAAAAGACAAAAAAAATCAAATATACCCCAAAAAGAGGAAGGGAAAAGTATTTTCTTTTTGTTGGAAGCACAATGAGTCTCCCTTGGACAAAGCACATCCTTCTATTTTTTCATCAAGATCTGGGATTTAATATGACCTTAGGAAGTTTTTCTTGCTACATAGAGTTGTGTCCTCCTCTGTTTGGTTATTCTTCCAAACATATGGAGAGTTTGTGTTGCCTCCTGCATCGTGAACTTATGTCAATACCATGCTGCCTGAGTCTCATCATTTGTTGTGCTATTGTCCAAGGGAATTTTTTACCATTCTTGAGTCGACCCCTCTGCAGTTTGTCTCTTGCCCTCATGCTCGACCATCCCAAAATTCGAATCAAGTCTTTGTTCAAAATAAATGAAGTCCCCAGCCTGATCATCAAGATCCTCTGGTCTGTTTTTGACTAGTCATCGAAGACCTCTGGGTACTGAAGTTGTGCACTCATATTACACTCCTACCTGAGTTATGAAGATTTTTGAAGATGTTTCTCGAGCTCTAAAGGCCTCATCTCTAGCCATCAATCATCATTAGCTTCTTGAATATGGATACTATACATGTATATCTTTTTTATTTCAAGATGTAGATCTGTTGTGTATTGCTCGCAACTACACTTTATATAGTTATATGACATGAATTTGCAGTGTATTTGATTGGCAGCCATGATTTTATTTTCATTCCGAGCATGGGTATGCCTGCCTCGATGAGACAAATGTTACTTTGTAGATGGAACCTCTTGAACTTTGGTCCCTGGGCTCACTCGCTTCGTACGTTGGTGAATATTGGTAATGTATTTTGGCCATCAGATTCTCTTCTGACCTCACACATTAGGGGGCATCTGTTATAACCCTAATTTGCACCAGACATGCATACCTAGCATCAGGCCATCCCAATTGCCATTTTTTTCCAAGCCACCATTGAACAAGCTCTTCTAAAAACCATCCTTTTGAAGGCATACACACTCTGCACCATTGTTGCTTGCATATATATTCTTTCTAACCCATTACAGCCTGTGTATACTGACAAAGTCACAAAAAATAAAAAGTTGCAGACATAATATAGACTTTCGAGTAAATTGCCTAAAATGTTTGACCACCCATAGCCGGTCATTCAACTGGGTAAATACCCTCTTTTAGCCTATAAAAGAAGAGGTAGGGGTCCCATTTCAAGAAGAGAAGATAAGAGCAAAGAAACTCTACCCTTTTTTGTATTACCCTTGCCCCAATCTTTTGCAACCATTTTGTGAGAACTGAACAATAGAAGCATAAGTGGAAGTGGTTAGTGCACAGTTGAAGAGGAGACTTGGACCATATTCAAGGAGCAGTGGTCGATCTCACCATTGTAAATTACTTTTGTGAGGTTAATAGAAAGAATTACTTTTCCCGTCCAGCCATATGAGGTGTTTCATATTTAGTTTTGATTATATTTTATTAGAACCTACAACCCACTAATTCACATATAAGATGCATATTTGGAGTTCTTTGTTTGTCTGTTTATGAATGCACGTTGGCTTTGGGAGGAGACTTGCAGTCAAGGAGAAACCGAACACAAAAGGATATACACCAAACATGGAAGTCAAGGTAGAGTAACTTGATCCTTTTACCCTTGTGTTTATATATGAATGCGGGGTTTATGTTGGGATGATGGTAAAAAGTAGGAGACTTTAGATGGTCATTTCTGCATGCATTACAAAACCCTTAGTGCTAGTCCATAGGGGGATTTCCCACACACAACAGAAATTAAAGAAAAGGAGGACATGAAAATAAGGAACAGGTTCAAGAGATTGTACTTTCAGGTATTGTAGTTTAAGATGAATCCACAGACAGAAAGAAATAAGTCATAGTTTAGAGAGATGATGGATATACCGATGAAGATGATGATGACTCCACATCAGAGTAGGAATTTTTTTGAGCCATATATCCTAGATACTCCAAGGTAATATGAATATGAGATAGGGGGAGTGTATGCAGTAGCTGAGATAGACCATAGAACCATCCTTCAAGAAACTTGTAGAGTTTGAGTAGATAGATTCAGAGCAGTCAGTTAGCATAAGTATAGTATGATAGATTAATCAGTTGTAGTAGTGAAGACATCATGATAGTATAGTGACAAATGGGTCAACATTATGGACATTTGTGTAGCAGAGTTTTGGATAGTATGGACAGATGTGGATTCATAAGAACACTTAGCAGGTTTGGACAAATATATGATAATTGACGAGAGCATGGACTCATAGATTGGTTCAGAGAGTGGTTGAGAGACAAAGGAATATTATCATAATAGATGATAATTACATAGGAATATGTGAATGCTTATTATTGAATTCTTTTCATGTATGTTAGTTGATTACACAAGGAAGCACTAATGGACAATAACTCCAAAAGGAATAACATACATGAAGAATTATATTTTTTCGACACAAAATCTAGCAGAGAATTCAAGAGAGAGAAACCAAACCAAAAAGATAGGTATAAATATCATTCAGAGAAGTTTTCAGACAGAGAGGTAAGAATAGAGGTATGATTCAAGGCAAAGAGATTCATCAGATGCACGATAGAGAGTTATATGCTTGGAGAGAGAGCACAAAGGCATGTTTCTAGGGGGAGCATTCTCACAAGGGGAGAATGATCGATATGACTTTAGTGTTGCATCAAAGTGATACCCTTTGTCGAAGGGGGAGATATTATTCATACGAAGGGGGAGAGAGTAATCAGAGGCTTAGAAACACAGAGAAAGATCAAAGGCATTTAGACATGGAGAGCAACCCCAAGGAGAGTTCAGTTAGGGGAAGCAAGCCCAAAGGGGGATACCCTTTTCCGTTGATGTTAAAGGGAGAGAGATAGAAACATTGATGAGGAGTATAAGAATGAATTTTATCATGACTAAGTGTTTCCATCAATGTTGGTGTTGCCATCAATGCCAAAGGGGGATATTGTCAGACAGTTGGCTTAGGTTGATGGACCATTGGTATGGACTATTTCTTTTCATTGATGTCAACCCTTGGAGACGGATGTTGTATATTGATGTCAACCCTTAGTGATTGATGTCAACCCTTGGAGAAGTACAGTGGTGAATTGTAGTGGCACAAGGACATGGGTAAGGGACCTGAGTCTATTTGAGGTACAAAGGCATGAATATCAATGAATTTATAGGTAACACTATTCTAGATGGATAGTATATGTCATGCCATTTACGGTGATATGTGGAACATCACATAACTCCTCACGGTTAGAGAGTTATGGCCATATGAAGTTGGAGCTAATGAGTTATCTAGAAGCCCCTAGAAGGTCAAAGAAGTCAATTATTCTAGAATCTCCTAGAAGAAGTGTACTAGTCAAATTGATGGTAACAAGGAGTTAATCATGGGTATAGTTGTTGTTAGCACCAAACGTTGGCCTCAGATTGCGATGAGGACAAGCCCTATACCCATCAGTTTAAATGTCACAATTTGTTTATAAAGGGCGATCGAATGGAAGCAAACTCAAAACAATATCGTTTAACTCAAAAAATGGGGTTGGAACAACAAAGACATGTGAGGTCTTGACCTAACTTAAGCCAGTAAATTTTGCATAGTGGTGAGTAAGTGGAGGGAAAGAAAAAGGAAATAAATTCTACTCTGGACATCCAGTCTTCCAGTAGCCCTTTAAAGGGGGAAAAGTCTCAGATATGAGATCCTCTCAGACCTGCGAAACTTCAAAGTAAACTTAAAATGTTGCAGAACTTATATAATCAAACATGCATCATATAGTTATTACAACACCTGACTGGATCATCCATGCTCTGGCTTTAAGATTCAGAGGAAAAAGGAAAGGAGGAGGTTGGATGCCATTAAATTAGAAGTCTCAAAATGTCAGTCTATAACCAAAGAACCAGAGGCTTTGTTAAATTTTTTCAATTGGGAGCTTAGCTCTACCATCGATGGATTAAAAAAATGTCAAAATTTATCATATATGCTCAAAGCCATTTGCTCTCCTGACAACAGGAGAGTCACTGAGATACTTCATTTAAGGCTTGACGTGTGCATGATCTTTTCGCAGACCGTGCACACAACTTCTTGTCTGACTCTGCTTCAAACAGCATGGCATTTGTAGGGGAACTGTTTGTCGGGGTACTACGGGTTTACTACTCCAGACCTTTCCCCATGCCTTCCATTTAAGCATTGAGGTGAGTTTTCAACCAGCTGCTCATTTTTCATTTATTGTGTTCATTCATGGCAGGTGGTCGATGCTTCAGGTACATGGGACGACCATGCACCAACTCTTCCAAGGCTTGAAGGATAGCCTCCTTTATTTTGGCTCCATCCTCAATGTAACCTGGTCCCATGACCCTGCGTCTGTCTTCAAGAGTGCTTCAACATTTCTTTTTTCATGGATTCTCATGTGTTGTGTCCAGGATTCCTGATACCTGATGTTGTGAAATCACCCTATTCAAATGAGCAGTTCAATCTTCCATTAGCATCAATGGTTAGGATCACTCCCTTAACCGGATCTTAGTCATCTATGGGCTGAATGGGTGCTCATCTTTCCTTTTGGCCCTACTCCTCATATGACTGTGGGTTGTGACCTTCCCCCAAAACCAAAGGTGCTTCGCTAATTTCGGGCATCAATGATGGGAAGGGATAAACTCCTTTCTCTCGAGAATCCCAATTTTCGAAATCACAATGGGGGATTCATTGTGTTGGCACCTCCTTAGCTCTTCATCCATATGATCACTGGCTAAGACTGTAGGCCTACCCCCGATACTTTTGCATTTCACGTTTTGGGATTTCAGGTTGTGGGTATATGCGTTAACGAGAACCCTGAAACGTCGATCCCTGAAAAGATTGATCTGCCACCACATGACCCCATGATATCGGAAAACTCCCTGTACTCCTGAGTTTCAAGACTTCGGCAATCCGAGATTCGCGAGTTCTAATGAATCTACTACCTCGCTCTCCTGACTCGCGAAATCATGATTTTTCCTGATGCTAACCCTCGTGTGACTCTATGATCCCCGATCACCCAATGGTTGTTGATCTGCTCAATCGTTAGATCCTTTCCATTGAAACTTATCTTTGCCCACTCGCTTGATTTGTGTCACTGCTCAATCCTTCTTGGTGCTTCAAAAAATGAAAATGGAGGTTTGGCTGACTAGACTTAAGCTTGGAAAGGTGGAGGTTCAATGATGGGGGGAAAAGGGAGAAGCTATTAGCCTCCAGGAGAACAGAGAAGCCTGGGATTGATTTCTTTAGGGCACATCTTGTCAGGGAAAATAGTCGACACAAGGAAAATAGACAAGGGTAATATACGCCAAGGAGGGAAAAACTGTGATCAGATCTATAAAAAGAGGGAAAAGGCAAACAAAAACACAGGTCTCGACCAAGACCACAATCCCTGAGAACAAGACAAGTTTAATCACTAACATTAGGCTCCATTGGGGATAGAGTCCTCCCTATGAGGCTCTAAGATCTCTTTTGCAGTTTCAGTGCCTTAGTGTTGAGTTGTGGAGTCTTTTATTCAAACAAAATACATAAAACAAAATATGGTATTTACAAAGGTGGGACGTTGGCTGCAGCTTTCAAGAAATAAACTTTTTAAGGAAGTGCCCATTCATAGGGCTAGAAAAAACCTCAGGATCATCTGGACTATGTAACTTGTAAGTATTATTCGAAAATACTTCAAAAATCCTGAAGGGACCGCTCCAAAGGGCATCAAATTTTCCATTCTTTCCCTTATCCCGTCTCGGAGCATCCCATTTGAGCACCAGATCTCCCAGCTGGAAACACTTCTTTCTCACCTTTCTATCGAAAGCCTGCTTGATTTTATGTTGATGATCATGTGCTCTATCTATCATATGTTCTCTAGTCTATTGCACTTCTATCATCTGATGTATCCTCCTAATCATATTGTCAGGTTCTTCTTGGCATCCTTGGAAGAACTTGGCCACAGGCGGGGCTAACTGAGAAGGGAAAATTTCTTTAGTCCCATATACAAGTTGGAAAGGGGACATGCCCAAGGACCTCTTTGTTGTCACTCTATTATCCCATAGAGTGAATTTGAGCTTCAAATCCCACGCTCTTTTGTCTTCTGACAGTCTTTTGATGATTTTAATGAGGCCTTTGTTAGAAGACTCTGCCAACCCGTTGCCTTGTAGATAGTAGGGTGTAGAGTGGATCAGGGCAATCCCAAATTTATCATAGAATTGGATCAGGGACTCAGCTCTGCAAGACGCAGCGTTGTTGGTGACAATTCAGCTCGGACAACTGAACCTTGCTATCATATCCTCTAGGAAACTGATGATTACCTTGTGGGATGAGATCCTGGTGGGGATAACTTCTATCCATTTGGTAAAGTAATCCATGGCTATTAGGATCCATCTGTGTTGTTGTATGGATGTAGGATGAATCTCTCCAATGAATTCTAGGCCCCACTGTTGGAAGAGTCCTGAAGCAATCACAAGTTTCAATGGCAGGGGTTTTAGCTGTTACTTTCCTGAGAATTTTTTACATTTAGCACAAGCTCATACTTTTGTGCAAACATCAGTGAACAGAGTGGCCCAAAAATAACCAGCATTGAGAATATTATGAACCTTTTTTTTCTAGAAGTGGTGTCCCCCACACGAGCCGTCATGAAAATCTGACATAATCCTCTATGCTTCATGTGGGTCTAAACATCTCAGCAGTACCCACAATGGGTCTTTCCAATAGAGAACCTGCTCAATCAGGCAATATTTAATTGCTTTGAGTTTAATATCACTTTCCTTTTTCCTCTACATGCCATCAGGGGGTCATAACTCTTGTAGATAACATATGACATCCTTGTACCAAGAGCATTTTGCTAGAGGGGTGTTCTTCTAAGCATTTGTATCATAAGGTTCAACCTGCATATTTTCTTAGTTTTCATCGATGAAGCTTATCCCCAAGGCTTCGCGATTAGGTTCAGCCAGTATTCTAGCTAAAACTTGACCTTTGACCAATTTGGTGGGCTTTATCTCCAGGTCAAATTAGAGGATTTTGGTGATCCATCGGCTCCTCCTTCCATCTATGTTCGACTGAATGAGAATCTCCTTTACTGAAGCTAAAGGAACATGCACAATGATCTTTGAATGGAGGATATATACTCTGAAGGGCTTGAGAGATTTAACCAAAGCATAGGCCTACTTCTCCATGATGTCATATTTAATTTTGGCATCTCTCAATGCCCAGCTGAAAAAGGAGATAGGCTACTCCAGTCCTTCAACATTCTTCTGTAGTAAAACAACTGCCACTGTGTCTGAGGAGGCAAACGAAAAGATCAAAAAATCCTTGGAATATGTTAAGAACCTGAATAGATCTACAAATATAATCACCACAATACTGAATACACAATAGATCCACAAAGAAAAATACAAGAAACCACACTTTATTATTACCAAACCCTTGAGGTAGGGCAACACCATACAATGGATCCTATTATGGAAGGGATCCTCTCCTGTTCACTTGCCTTTTCGAGGGGGAATCCTCCTATGGAGCTACAACTCACAAGACAATACTTCTCTTCATGTCTCATTACATTTCTTGAACCCCTTTATATAGTGCTACCATCACCTAAGAATATTTTAGAGGAGGAATCTTCTAGAAGTAGAACCTTCTAAGAAGTCCTCTTACATTTATTATATCTAATTACCCATTTATTATATCTAACTACCATAGTGGGCCTTATTTATTAATATAGTGGACCTATTCCACCTTACATTGAATGACCTCCATTATTATCACTATGGTCCCTCTGGGCCCCCCCACTACCTCTCTAGCTACCTTACATTCCATCCCCCTTATGAAAGCGTTGTCCTCAATGCTTGATGTACAACCATATACCAGGGTCCCATGGATAATTGTGGACCATAATGTTGAAGAAGACTGAAGAACCAAGGTCCCATGTAGAAAGGAAAGCCACCATGCTAGATTGGTCCAACCACCATTGTAAGCTTGGGTCCCGTGTCCAAGTGCTCATGTGAACTCCCCGTGGAAGATTTTGGAACCCAATAACCAACTCAAAATGATGCTCCAAAGACTGACACCTATCATGTGGATCCAAATAAGAAGATCCATCCACATAGTGGAAAAGGTTCGTAGCAGAATCTAGAAGGAATAATACCACTGTATAATATGCAGGATGGACACTGGTAATAATCATTGGCTCTCGATTTGTTACATTGATGCTCTCTACAGAAGGTGGATTAGAGTCATCAAATAAAATATGAAAGTGGTTGTCATCCCAGAAATGACAACTATCCATATACCAATCATCACAATCAGCCTCAAAATAATACCCAACATATATTTCTTGATTATATTCATCCCTGATGTCCGCCATAATAAATATCTACTGCATGTTATCCAATGAATCTTGAATACTACAGAAACTAGCATTGAGGCCATTTGCAAGGTCATGCAATATAGCATCTAATGTGTCGTACAATTTGGATTTGAATGATTCAAGAATTCACTTGAGGGTTTGAGAGGAAACAACCATATGATCACCCTATGAACTCTTTGGTCCCACAACCATCACGAAAAAATCCAAAAAATAGAACAATAACTTACTGCAGAAAATCACGGTGTTTTCCGGGAAAACCCTGAAAAACTGCTAAATTTAAAATGCTCATAACTTCACTTTATGGACTCCGTTTCGGATGATTTTGTTTTTGAAATTGGGTGAAATTGTGAGAGGAACTCATATATATAATTTTTTTTGGAAAATTCGGCCTTCAGCTTCTACAAAAATAAAATAAAATAAAAATCGCCCCGTCATCCTCGGAAAAAACCCTGAAAAATTGCAGATTTTAAAACTTCAATATCTTGACTTCCCGGACTCCGTTTCGAATAATTTGTTTTTTCAACTTGGGTTTTTTTCTGAGAGGAACTCAGATATACAACCATTTTCTACAAAATTTTCACATAAATATACCAAAAATGTTTGGAATGTCGTGGCCCTCTTTTTTCTTCTCCGAAAAAAAATCTGCAAAAATAAAAAAAAATTGCCCACAATGTTTGCCAAGGAAATTGCTCTGATACCAATTCTTAAGAACCTGAATAGATATACAAATATAATCACCACAAATATTGAATACACAATAGATCCACAGAGCAAGATAGAAGAAACCACAATTTATTATTACCAAACCCTTGAGGTAGGGCAACACCATACAATGGTTCCTATTATGGAAGGGATCATCTTCTGTTCACTTTCCTCTTCGAGGGGGAATCATCCTATGGAGCTACAACTCACAATACAATACTTCTCTTCATGCCACATTACATTGCTGGAACCCCTTTATATAGTGCTACCATCACCTAAGAACATTCTAGAGGAGGAATCTTCTAGAAGTAGAACCTTCTAAGAAGTCTTATTACATTTATTATATCTAATTACCCATTTATTATATCTAACTACCATAGTGGACCTTATTTAATAATATAGTGGACCTAGTCCACCTTACATTGAATGACCTCCACTATTATCACTATGGGCTCTCTAGGGCCCCCCACTACCTCTCTAGCTACCTTACAGAATAATTCAGACTGATGAGTACAGGTGTCTCAGTTAGTGCCCTCTTGATCTGGTTGAAGGATTGCCTAGACTGAGCAGTCCATTTCAGTTCATTTCCCTTTCTGAGCATTGTTGTGATATGCTTCACTAATTTAGCAAAACTACAAACAAATCTTCTCAAGAAATTAATTTTACCTAGGAAGGATTGGAATTCTTTCTTGGATCTAGGAAGTGACAAAGCTTGGATTGTTTCCATGCGACTGGGATCAATTCTGACCCCTTCAGCTGACACTATATGGCCCAAAAGCTTCCCCTCTTTCATGGTGAAAAGAAATTTCTTAGGATTTAGGGAAAGGCTGAACTTTCTGCATTTCAGGAAAACTCTTTTCAAATGCTCACAATGCTCTTTATTAGATCTAGAGAAAATTGTAATGTCATCCAAATAGATGACCACAAACTTTTCCTTTTATCCAATGAAAGCGATATCCATGGCTCACTGAAAGGTTGCGCCCACGTTCATCAGTCCAAAAGGCATTTTGGCATACATGAATGTACCCCAAGGGGTGGTGAAAGAATTTTTTTCTCGGTCCTCAAGTAGGACTGATATTTGACTGTAGCCCGAAAAGCCATCAATCATGGATATCCTTGATGCATCAGTTACCCTTTGCAATATGTGTTCCATTTTCAGCAAGGGGTAATTGTCTTTCTTTGAGATCTTGTTTAGGTTTATGAAATCGACACAGAGTTTGATTTCTCCACTTTTCTTCCTCACTGGGACCAGATTGGCCACCCATTCAGAATATCTCAAAGGGACGATGATTTGAGCATCCAACAACTTCTTTACTTCTTTCTCCATAATAGGCAACAACATAGGATTAATTTGTCTTAACTTCTTCTTGAATGGCTTAGCCTCTTCTTTCAATGGGATCTTATGTTTGATGATGCCTGTGTCATATATTATGAGATCCTCGTATGTCTAGGCAAACACATTAGCAAACTGCTTCAAAAGCTTTCCATACTCGGTCCTCTACTCCTTTATCAAACTACTGGACAATTTGACAAACTTTGGCTACTTCTTTGTGCCAACGTTACACTCAGATATGTTAGCCTCATCAACCATCTTCTTATATTTCACTGCCACATCATTATTGTCAAAGATCCTCTCCAATGGGACTAATCCCTTCAGAATGTGATTACTTGGTAATTTCACAATGTGATGATTAGAAATTTTCTTTAAAAGCACATCAATATGGGAGCCACTTTAAGGTTCATGTTCCTATTCTATTTTCAATGCAGAAAATTCATCCACTATCTCCAAGAATCTTCTTATCTCAAGATCATCCTTGAATACCTTCCAATGCTTGACGTTGTCGGGTATAGAGGGTTTGTACTTTACTTCTATATCATACTTGATCTTTGGTGGCATGGGAACCCTAAAATTACCAGCCGAAACGGCCAAAGTATTCTCCTCTCTAGGAATGAATGAAATATTGAAAGCCAGAAAAAAACTATCTATTAAATCCCACACTTCATTCCTATATGATTTCAACCTTGGATGCTTGGCTTGATAAATATTTCTGACTTGCCTTACGACCAAATCGACATCCCTGAAGACAACAATTTCTTTGATTCCCATGTCCTTTGCAGCCCTCAAACCCAATACAAGAGATTTGTACTCTGCCACATTATTGGTAGCTTCGAACTCTAATTTGTATGACAGAGGCATAGTTTCCTAAGCAGGGGAAACAAAAATTACCCCAACACCAATGCCTTCTCTAGAAGAAGCTCCATCAAAGAACATTTTCCATACAGCAGTAGTTGGGAGAGGTACTTCATGAAAGGAAACATATTGTTTTCTGATTTGAAGAGGAGTCTCAGGGGTGTGGGTAAGCTACAACAAGATGAATCCCAAATTAGTGTCCAGGGAAAATATGGGGTGATTGGTGGGGTCCACTTCATCACTGACAATATAGGTCAGTTGAGCTTCTCTATATAATATTTTTTGCTCCCCTCCAAATACCGGAATGGTAGCATAGGTGAGATCCATTTGCAACATTCCTCCAAGTTTTCTAATCCATGATCTTGACAATAGCATGTCGAACTTGGGAGGGACATCGACCACCACGATATCCATGATCATCCTCTTCATTGGCAGCTGGAACAAGGTCATGAATAGATCTTTGATAACCCCAAGACACTGTACCCTCCTTGAATTGAAAGAATACAAGTCGTGATAGGCCTTTGTGACTTCCAGCCTGACTTTCTCCATAACATTTTTAGGCATGAGATTATGGGAGGCCCTAGAATCCATCAGATAGTTGTGCAACACTTTGTCATGTATATTCAGGGATGTGTAAAAGGGAGGGGATGAATCATCTTTGTCTTCTACCGTAGGACCTAGGATGACTGTTGGATTTTCATCTTGGAGGTTAATTGAGTCTGTGGGATGACAGGGTGGCTTGGGCTGCAAAATCTTAGAGAGGGACTTTTTAAAATCTTTTTGTTTGACCAGCTCTAAAATGGGCACAAGAATTCTGATTTTTTGAATTTCATGTTCGAAATTAAAAGAGCATGAGGGCTTTGGGATTTCTCTTGATTCGGGAATAAGAGTTTGGACCATAGGAGAGGGAGCTTGGATTTTCTTACCTTTATGGTTGTCGGCTACATCTTTATCAAGCCTCTCTACTCTGGCAGGTTGCTCACGAACATCATACGCTCCAACCTTCTTTTTGGATCTGAGGTTGTATTTGTTTTGGCTGCTGCTAGCCTTGTCTCCCTTGATTATCTCATTAAGTTGGTTGTCCCTGAGGGAATCCTCGTATGTTGATTGATTCAAATGGGAAAAAGGGGAGGTGTCACAAAAACAATGGATTTCGGGATCAATCTTATCTATTTCCTCCCCTTCCTCATTAGCAACCAAGTTATTTTGAAGAGGAGTCTGGATCCTCTGATCATCTCTATCTCTATTCCTGGGTTCTCTTGGCATAACCTAAGGAACATTATTATTCGGCCTTCTAAATTTTCCTATGTTATTAACAGTTTGTGGATTTTTGTATGTCTTCTTCCCTTCAAATTTCATCTTCTCCATCTCTGCATATAGGGATTTCACCATTTTGGTTAGATTGTCTACTTGGGGCTGAGGTACAAAGGAAATGGAGGTTGAGGCATTAGACCTTCCTTTTATTCTGTCTGTATTGGATTTATTTCTGATTCTATCAACCACCAACACATTATATTCTACTTCCACGACCACATCTTGCATTTGAGCCAGGGAAGTAACTCTTCTCTCTCTCAACAGGAGGCAGAAATCAGGGTCAAAAGCACTAGCATAAGAGATCTTAGCAGAGGCCTCTGTGGGATTAATCTCTACAGGGATTTTGTTGTATATTCTATTGAATCTTTTGGAGAAGTTAGAGACAGAATCCCCTTCCTTTTTCTTCAAGGACCCAAACTCTGTCATGTAATACATGAAAACTTTTTTATCCCCCCACTATATCGGGAAGGTGTTATCTAAAGCCTCAATCCCAACAATAGATCCAGGGGTCAGACCTCTGAACCATTTCCTAACCTCACCATCGAGGCTCTGGACAAAGACTCTCATCCAGACATCTTCATTTTCAATGTTCAGGTTGTCCGCATAACTGTAGAAGGCAACAAGGTGCTCTTCAATAGTTACGTCTTCCTCCCCTGTGAACTTGGGAATATATTTCAAGTAATATCCAGTAAGGAGAGGGTTCATGGGTTGAGGTAGGACCAGAGGGGCATATCTTGCAGCCACTATGGCATCCATTCTATTACCAGGGGGATTAGCACCTGCCATAGGGATATGAGGTGGAGGAGAACAAGGAGGAGAAGGGGTTCAAATAGGGGAGACTAGGACTGAGCTTGTAGGAGGGAAAAGGAACAGTAAAGGATTTGCAGAAAAGGCTACAGGGCTAGAAGGCATAGATGTTTCTCTCTCTGTAGAAGCAACAGTGATAAGAGAAGGGATGACAAAGCCTGGGGTAGGAAAACCTTTTGATTTTATAGGTATAAACCATGGTACAACTTTAGGGGAGAGTGGAGTGACAAGGATTTCTCCCTTCAATCTAAGACCAGGAGGAGAAAACTCAATAGGAACACTCCCAAACTTTAAACTTTGGGAAACTCCGACAACGGGTATATCAGGAGCATGAGAAACAACTATTGGAGTTTTAATAGGGGAACAATGAAAATGATCAAAAATACTTGGTTCGGTAGTAGAAGTATCTTCATGAAAAGCCTTTCCCTTTCTGATAGTTTTTTCTGGAGCAACTTCAGGCGTAGTTAAGGGCAGTTGTGGTTAAGAATGCGTGTGTCTGCCTCTGGAAGCCACAACTAAAACAACAGGTTCACTACAGTGGATTTGTCACAATGTAATCGCCAGGTGTACAGTAGCAATCTTGGATGTGCTGAGTTTTGATGCACCTTCAGAACCAGTCAATTTTTTCGTTCAATCCCGGGGAAAATATTCAACTTCTTCCCCAGCAACAATGCTAGAAATGCTAGCACTAGAAGTTGGCCTCAGATTGCGATGAGGACAAGCCTGATACCCATTAGTTTAAATGTCATAATTTGTTTATAAAGGGCAATCGAATGGAAGTAAACTCAGAACAATATCGTTTAACTCAGAAAACTAGGTTGGAACAGCAAAGACATGCGAGGTCTTGATCTAACTTAAGCCAGTAATTTTTCCATAGTGGTGAGTAAGTGGAGGGAAATAAAAAGGAAATAAAGTCTACTCTGGACATCTAGTCTTCTAGCATCCCTTTAAAGGGGGAAAAGTCTCAGATATGAGATCCTCTTAGACCTGCGAAACTTCAAAGTAAACTTAAAATGTTGCAGAACTAATATAATCAAACATGCATCATATAGTTATTACAACACCCGACTGGATCATCTACGCTTGGGATTTAATATTCAAAGGAAAAAGGAAAGGAGGAGGTTGGCTACCATTAAACAAGAAGTCTCAAAATGTCAGTCTATAACCAGAGAACTAGAGGCTTTGTTCAAGTTTTTTAATTGGGAGCTTAGCTCTACCATCGATGGATACAAAAAATGTCAAAATTGATCATATATGCTCAGATCCATTTTCTCTCCTAACAGCAGGAGAGTTGCTAAGCTACTTCATTTAAGCCTTTACGTGTGCATGATATTTTTGTAGACTATGCACACAACTTCTTGTCTAACTCTTCTTTAGACAACATGGCATTCGCAGGGAAACTGTTCGTCGGGGTACTACAGGCTGACTACTCTAGACCTTTCCCCACGCCTTCCATTTAAGGATTGAGGTGAGGTTTCAACCACCTTCTCAGTTTTCATTTACTCTATCCATTCATGGCAGGTGGTCGAGGCTTCGGGTACATGGGACGAACACATGCCAACTCTTCCAAGGCTCGAAGGATAGCCTCCTTTCTTCTGGCTCCATCCTCAACGTAACCTGGTCCCATGACCCTGCGTCTACCTTCAAGAGTTCTTCAACATTTATTTTTTTGGGGATTCTCATGTGTTGTGTCTAGGATCCCCGATACTCGGTGTTGCAAAATCACCCTATTCGAACGAACGGTTCAATCTTCCATTAGCAACAATGGTCAGGATCACTCCCTTAACTGACTCTCAGCCATCTGTGGGCTGAACAAGCACTCATCTTTCCTCTTGGCCCTGCTCCTCATATGACTACGGGTTGTGACCTTCCCCCAAAACCAAAGGCGCTTCACGAATTTTGGGCATCGGCGATGGGAAGGGATAAACTCCTTGCTCTCGAGAATCTCGATTGTTGAAATCATGATGGGGGGTTGCATCGTGTTGGTGCCTCCTTAGCTCCTCATCCATATGATCACCGGCTAAGACCGTGGGCCTACCCCCGATACTTTTTCATTTCACGTTTCAGGATTTTGGGCTGTGGATATATGCATTAATGAGAACCCCGAAATGACGATCCCCAAAAAGCTCAATCTGCTGCCACATGACCCCATGAGATCAGAAGGCTCCCTGTACTCTCAGGTTTCAGGACTTAGGTGATCCGGGCTTCGCGAGTTCTAATGAATCTACTCCCTCACTCTCTCGACTCACAAAATCATGATTTTGCATGACGTTAACCCCCGTGTGACTCTATGATCACCTATCACCCGATGGTTGTTGATATGCTCAATAGTTAGATCCTTACCATTGAAATTGATCTTTGCCCGCTCGCTTGATTTGTATCACTGCTCAATCCTTCTTGGTGCTTCAAAAAACAAAAATAGATGTTTTTCCAACTAGGCTTAGGCTTGGAAAGGTGGAGGTTCAATGATGGGGAAAAGAGGGAGAAGCTATTAGCCTCCAGGAGAACAGAGATCTTGGGATTGATTTCTTCAGGGAACATCTTGTCAGGGAAAACGGTCGACACAAGGAAAATAAACAAAGGTAATATACACTGAGGAGGGAAAAATTGTGGTCGGATCTATAAAAAGAGGGAAAAGGAAAACAAAAACACAGTTCTCGACCAAGACCACAATCCCTGAGAACAAGACAAGTTTAAGCGCTAACAATTGTTGCATTAAGAAAATAATTAAAAATAAATTAGTTGCAACAAGAAGTTGTGAGTTTGGTAATTATGGTAAAGTAGTTGTGATGAGAAGATTGAATAGTCAAAGTGGTTGACCAAGAAATAAATTAAATAATAAAGTGGTTG
>ML792395.1:440176-477029 GCA_009831015.1 Picea engelmannii | reverse complement strand
TGTCATTTCTTTCAATCCTTGGATGAGGACATTCAAATTCAACATGACCTACTCCTTCACAATTAAAGCAAAAGAACTGACCTCTATTTTCTTCTTTGAAATCTGAGATATTGTAATTTGCTTCAACTTCTTCTTCTTCTTCTTCTGTGTCTTCCCTTACATAAAGGTCTTGTATCTTGTCCCAAAACTCTTTTGATGATGCACATGATCCCACCTTGGATTTCACTGAATCTGTCAATCCATCCAAGATGGTATCTATTGTCAATTTGTTGTTTCTTTTTGCTTCCTTCTGAGCTGCAGTCGTTGGTTTCTTCAAAGCATTGTATCCTTAAGCAACTGAAAACCAAACATCTACCCCAAGATATTTCAAGTAAGTTTCCATTCTATTACTCCAGTATTCAAAATTTCTTCCATCAAATGGTGGAATCCCATTTGGAATTTTGTCTTCCATTTCTTTTTAGGATCTTCCTTCCAGTCGTTAAACTGTACTTAAGGTATCCTGCTCTCATACCAGTTGTTGATACTCAGAGGGGGGTGAATCAGTATCAAGTACAATTTAAAACTTTTTTCAACTTATACTTAAACCATTCAACTATATCCAATGAGCAATGAACAATAGTATAAGAGCTACACCAATACACCACAATACACCATGCACAATATATGAGAAATAATCAATAGTTATTGTTCAAGGGAAGTAATGACTTCCAAAGGTAGCTACAGCTTCCAAATGTAAAGGGGGGGATAAACCTCCAAGAAGAAGATATAATCCTCCAATATCAAGAGAGAGTTTAACTCTCCATCCTTGCCCCTTCCTTCCACCCAAGAGTATATGAGAGATAATAAAACTTTACATTAAATCATCACCATCAAACAATCATCACATAGAACTTGATAATGCTTCCCGAGACTTCTTCAATTTCTACAATTCTTCAATTCTTGGAGTACTCTGATCATGTAGATAATATTACTCAATGTATTCTCTGAAACTCCTCCAATTTTCACTCCTTGAATCCTTGCCAAAAAGAAGTTATAGACAGAATGGTAGACTTTATTCAATTCTGGTCTATTCAGGAGACCGAACTTGTATAGAATTCCCTGCACTCAATATTTAACATCCGATTATGAAACTCACACAAAAGAAACTACAGTTTGTACTATTTCCAATGAAATTTGTCCCATGTCATTTGGATTCTCGATGAAGAAGTTATGACTGTTTTACCTGGAACACCTGTTTATTGACTAGCTTCAGGACTAGTCACAAACACTATCTTCCACAGAGTGTATCTCCATAATTATAGCGAATCAAGAGATGAAATTTTTATGAGAGGTACCTTGATATGTCTTGTCAATACCATAGCAATTTCACCATCTGAATTATTCTAGAAAAAAAATCTAGAGAAAAAATGGTAAGATGACCTGAAAATAACATACCTTAGAACACATCACCAAAAGACTTCATCCTCCCTTGAAATTCGGCCTTCTTTACTTCTTATTTCCTCTGAAATTTGAATTGTATCAAATGAATGTATAATGATGTTTATTTATACCATTTATGTCACTTCCTTTTAACATTAGGGCCAACTTGACACTTTCTTATTTTGTAATTCGTTTATTTAATTATCTTCAGGGCCTACATGTACTTCCTTCTTCAATTCACTTTCTCATCTTCAAAAATTCATTTCTCCTCAACCATGAGGATCCATGTGACATGCCACATACCACTGGAAACAACATGATGTATACTATCCATTCATGGGTGGTGTATATGCATGTGCATTTTCCTTCATGTCCAAATACCTTTATCAATCTTGCGGTCCAAAACCCATGACTAGGGTTGACATCAATGACAACAACCAATCTTCCAACAGATAGATCCTATTAATTTGAAAATGTGGAAAATGGCCCTTATAGATGTATATCAACCATTTTTATAAAATGGATGTTGCTAGTTGATGACCCACATACCTTGGGGAGGACGATTATATATAAATATATAATTAATGTATTAATTAATTATTGCATTTATGTAATAGTATATAATAATAATGTACCAATGTATAAATTATTATATACATTAATAAATTATTAATAAATTAAAAATACATTAATAATATATTTTTACATAAATATGATGATGATGATGTTTAACGACCACTAAGATCGAATTGGTCTATCGAACCTTAAGAGGATAAATGATTACTTGTGATTCTTTACAATTTTGTTTCTGTGCTCGAAAAACATTAAGAG
Organism: Picea engelmannii; assembly: GCA_009831015.1. Taxonomy (NCBI): domain Eukaryota; kingdom Viridiplantae; phylum Streptophyta; class Pinopsida; order Pinales; family Pinaceae; genus Picea; species Picea engelmannii. Next base: position 474,779 of record ML792395.1, on the reverse strand, counting down.
AAACTTTCCAAGATCACCATACTTTTGTTGAGTTAAGAGGTTAGGAAGGTTGGTAGTGTGAAAAATATTTTGAAAATGAGATCTAATATGGGTATAGGTAGATAGATCCTATTAATTTGAAAATGTGGAAAATGGCCCCTATAGATGTATATCAACCATTTTTATAAAGTGGATGTTGCTAGTTGACGACCCACATACCTTGGGGAGGACGATTAATATATTAAGATATAATTAATGTATTATTTAATTATTACAATTATGTAATAGTATATAATAATAGTGTACTAATGTAATACTATTAATGTATATAAATCAATGTTCTATTAATATATTAATGTAATGTATTGCATTAATGTATTATATAATAAGAATGTATGATGTAATGTATTATATAATAATAATAATCTATTTTTAAGGTTAGGGCCAAGCTAGACACCAAATTGGTGTATGAGACACCAAATTGGTGCAAGATATAATTAATCTATTAATTAATTCTTACATCTATGTAATAGTATATAATAATAATTTACTAATGTAATACTATTAATGTATATAAATAAATGTTCTATTAATATATTAATGTAATGTATTACACTAATGTATTATATAATAAGAATGTACAAATGTAATGTATAGATTATTATATATATTAATAATTTATTAATAAATTAAAAATACATTAATAATATATTTTTACATAAATATGATGATGATGATGATGATTAACCTCCACTAAGACTGAATTGGTTTTTCAGACCTTAAGAGGGTAAGTGATTACTTGCGATTCTTTAGAATTTTGTTTTTGTGTTAGAAAAGCATTAAAAGAAACTTTCCAAGATCACCATACTTTTGTTGAGTTAAGAGGTTAGGAAGGTTGGCAGCGTGACAAATATTTTGAAAATGAGATCTAATATGGGTATAGGCTGGACAATCTAAGAGAAAGTGTTTTTCATATTCAATCTTCTTAGTGTCACAAAGGTGACACACTCTTTCATCCCATGGCGTTTTAGGAATCGACCAACACCCAGTGTCACTATAAAGCTCGTGACAATTTGTTCTTATCTTAGCAATGCTTATTTTTTTCTTTACACTTGGCAAAACAGATAGATAATTTTGATCTTCTAGATTAGGATTGATTACATCCTTATAATACCTTAATTTTATTTTTTCCTCTAACTCTTTATCACACCACATTTTCTCCTTAAATTTTGATTTGACCTTTTTTTTAATAATATCTTTATTCTGCAAAATGGTGTCTTCCATGATTCCCTAATAGTTTAGCCAAGACCGGGCATCTTTATGCCATCCTCACTTGTGTCGATGGTGGTTATGACTCAATTTTGAAGCAATTTTAGGAAGCCTCTTGTCTTCCATGTTTTTTAACATGTTCTTATACATTAGGTATCTAGTCATAGCCATGCTCTCAATGGGGGAGGCTTGTTTCTAAGAGGAGGATGGGATAGGGAATATTTCCTTTAATTTTGAGATTATAGGTTATAAAATTATTTTGTATTTGCTCTATCTTTCTCCAGGATTCACGAGAGATACTAGAGCCCCAGACTTCACATCCATAAAGAACAATAGGTGTAACAAGATTCCCAAAGAGGAGTATCTTCTTATCCTAACACCAAATATTAGTTGATTTACAATTATTTTCAAGCCCATAATAAGCTTTCCATCCCCCAATAATCCTTTTCTCAATGCTAAAATTCCAATTGAGCTTGTGGTCATTATCAATTCCAAGATATTTGTATGAAGTCACTTCCTCCAATTTTTATTTGTCATATAAAAAGGTATCATAAGGTATCTTATTGGATTTAATAATCATGACCTTAGTCCTCTGAGGATTAACAGTCATACCCATATTGGAGCAAAAATGCTTGATGATTCTTAGTTGGTTTTCAAGATCATGAGGACTCCTTGCCATAAGAATGATATCATTGGCATAAAGAAGAAGATTGATGACTATACCAATGAGAGTACGACCGACACAACCTTCTTTTTCCAAGCAATCTTCTAACTTGTCAATGTGTATGCCAAAAAGGGTAGGGGATAAGGGACAACCTTGTTTGACTCCGATATTGCAGTTAATCTCTTTTGATTAGCCCTCAATGTTTTTAAACTTAGCAATAACATTCTCATACATTCTTATTGCAACATCCCTCAACTCGAGAGGCACTTTTATCTCTTCCAACCTATTCCAAAGGTTTTTCCTAGGAACCATGTCAAAAGATTTTCTAAAGTCAACAAAACAACAAAAAAAAATGGTTTTAGTATTTCAGAACTCCTCTACAATGATCCTAAAGGTAACAAGATGGTACACAGTTGAATGATATATCCTAAACCCGACTTGGCCTTTATCTCTTTTACTGTGACTTTCTAGCCAAAGGATAATCTTCTTTTCCAAAATAATTTCATAAATCTCGGCTAAAATTGGGCTAATCATAATGGTCCTATAATTAGAGGGAATGTTTATATCCCCATTTTTAAAAATAGGAAAAATGAGTCTTTGCATCCAGGTGATGCAAGAGCATCATCAACAAGAACACATGGAGAGACAACTCAGTGCCTTAGCGCGCCTTTGAATCATTTCAGAATCTTAACCGCTGGCATTTTCTGCAAATGTTTTTGAAATGATCGAAAACTGAAGAAGATCAAACACTTGGGAGCTAAATGATCATGAGTGATATGGGAGTTTCACTCCTAGTCTTGAATGTAACTGAACTTAGGTAGCAGTTAGGTTTTATTCGAGAAGATGAGTAGTCAGAGGGAACCCTAAGTGTTGGAGTTACTTCACACACACCTAGGATTTATTTTTCCTAAGGTTTTTCTTTTTTATTAGTCATAATTAATCATTATCCAGTTTCCTATATTTTAGGGGAGAATATTCCACCTAGAGAATATTCTCTTCCAGTTGACACTTAAGTTTGACTAGTTGAGTTGATTTTAGATGCTACATTGGTTTTGTCACCATGCAACATTGGGATCATCACAATTATAATTTGACCCTACCTTGGTATCATCGCCAGAATGGTGCATTACCCTTGATTCCCTAAGTTAACTCCTCACTACTCTTTGTTCAGTCAATTAACTAAAGACTAGTTGACTAGTTAACTCAACTAGGTGGCAGTTCACTCTTGTAACTACCAGAGAGACTGGACTAGGTGGAAGTTCACTCCTGTAACTACTGGTGTGTGTCCAAATCACTCTATACCACCACTATGGCACATCAGTTCTCCTCTAGTGTGCACTCATTGAGTCATACAGAGTATATGATGTGTAAATTATTCATTATTCATAACAGTTAATGAGAACTCTTTCATCCTTTCTCTCCTTCTTCTTATTTCTCCAATTCTCTCTGAAAATGTGTGTATTATTGTTTAACTAGATATATTCTGTGCAGGTTCAACACATTTACATGGTATCAGAGCCGATGGACTGCTAAGAAAAAGCTACACCAAATTTTTTTGCAGGTACAAAAGATTGAATACAATGGAAAGATGAATTTCCAAAAAGAATTCATTCTTACACCTTACAACTATTTTGCATGGAAGGAGAAATTATCCATACATCTCTGAACCAGAGGGTTGTATAGGTTAACCTTGAATACAGATACAGAACCGACATTAGCCATAGAAAAATCCAAGTATTTAAATCGCATGGTTGAGGCACTCGGAACAATTTGTAGTCTTATTTCTCCTAATCTTCGTTTTCACATATATTCCTATAAGACTCCCAATGAAGCCTGGAACACCTTGGAAGGGCTCTTTGGAAAACAAGATGAGATGAGGGAACACATGTTGGAGGTGGAGTTTCTCACATTGGATCCAAAAAGCTTCGACAATATCCAATATTTATTTACAAAATTCAAGGATTTACTGTCGCAACTCAAATCTTGCGAGCTTGATAAATCGAAGGAGGAGAAACAAATGTTTCTCACCATTCTCTCCAAGATTGGTCCTGAATTAATTGTATTCATATCCACATTCCATTCTTTGATATTCACCTCTGGAGCCACCTGGAAGATGCCTTCTCTTGAGGACTTTATCAAAGAACTGACATAAGAGAAAACCAAGCTCATCAACATGGGCACAATCAAAGGCCCAAAGGCGCATGCACTCACTGTGCAATATGGAAGAAAAAATTATCAGAAATCTAAAGATAAAGATAAACGAAAAGCTCATGCACATCCGAAGAAGGAAGGGTACACAAAACCTTTCATCGATGCCTCTGGATCCAAAGGAGAAAAGGGAAGAAAAGGGGGAAAATCCACATACTATCACAAAGGATTCCATTCGGAATCCACATGTATGCAAAAAAAAATAGATATGATGTCTCAAATACTTCAGAAAAACAACCTTGGAGATCGCATCCCCGAGGGTGCCAAGAAGAAGAAGCCAGAAGATCTGAATTCCAAGATAGGAAATTCTAGTCATGCCTTAATTGCCATCAACTACTCTCTCGATGCTTGGATCGTAGATTTAGGAGCATCAAATCACATGGCTTCCTCAAAAGTAGTATATTCTTCTTTGGATGCATGAAAAGGTCCTCCCATTCATATGGGGGACAACTCTTCTATCAAAGTCACCAACAAAGGAAGGATTGAAATCACCAATGGAAGCTTCGAGAATGTGTTACACGTTCCCAAACTTTCTATAAACCTTCTCTCCGTGTATCAGATGGAGAATTCAGGCAGCGAAAAGAAATTCATATTCACACCAAATTTCATGGACATCTACGACATGAAAACCAACTCCAGGGTTGCTACCAGTGAGGTAAATGATCAGTCTAGATTGTATACATTTTCTTAATTCATTGAACCTGATTCTACTTTACTGCTTACTCATGCTGATGAAAGTAGTAAGATATGGCATGAAAGGTTTGGACATTTGAATTTTAGACACATGCAACAACTTAGCAAGAAAATATTAGTTGATGGTATACAAGACATCCATTTCTCCAATGGAGTGTGTGAGGGATGTGTTCTTGGGAAACACCCTCAAGAGAAATTTGATAAGGGAAAGTATCAGAGAGCCTCCACACCTTTAGATCTGATCCATAGTGACCTCTTGGGTCCTTTTCCACATCCATTGATCAACAAAGCGAGGTTTGTTCTCATTTTTGTTGAAAAATTATCATGTTTTACATGGATCTACTTTCTCAAGAAAAAATATGAGGTCTTTCAACACCTCAAAGATTTCAAAGCCTTAGTTGAGACACAGTCCAGAAAGACGATAAAATTTCTTCGAACTGATTATGGGGGAGAGTATGTAAATGATGAGATCCATAATATTTTCCATGAGGCAGGGATTCAGTTGCAGCACACAGTTCCCTATACTCCGCAACAAAATGGAGTTGCTAAGCGGAAAACCCGATCTCTAAAGTTGATGGCATCTTGCATGCTGAATGCAAAGTCACTACCATAGAGACTATGGGCTGAAGCACTTAACCATGAAACATACATTCAAAACATATCTCCCCATAGATATTTCAAGGATAAGACTCCCTATGAGGCTTGGAGCGACCTCAAACCAGAAGTCACCCACTTTCACATTTTTGGTTCACGTGCATGGGACAGGATTCCCTCTGAAAAGAGGAAGGCACTTGATCAACAGAGCACTAAGTGCATTTTTGTTGGCTACCCTGACGGTGTGAAGGGATATCGGCTTATTGATATTTCCTCGGACCGGATCATCATTGAGAGTAGTGTCCAATTTGAGGAAAGTGTCTCGCATGTACCTCAGCAGCTGCATGCAAACACCTTCACTCTTCCACCGATCCGAGATGATGAGAATGCACATGCTGACTCTTCTTCGGATGAGAGTTCTGATTCAAAGGACTCAGATGATTTAGATTTAGATTCAATACAATCATATGTAGAGTTAGATAATCCAGATGTAGAGTTAGAGCATCCAGATGCAGTTACAGAGCCAGATCAAAGGCCCAAGTGGGAACATACTACTCTTCAGGATGCAGGGGATCTCATTGGTGATCCATCCAATACTAGGAGGACTCGATCTGATTTCGAGGAGCCTCTTGTTGCACTCACTGCCACTGAACCATTTCCCTCCAGGGATCTTTTCTTGGTTTAGTATTCATATCCAAAGTCTTATGGCGAGGCTACTAGAAATCCCTTTTGGGAATCTGCCATGCAGGAGTAGTACAACCCCCTCCTCGAGAACCAGACTTGGGATCTAGTTCCCCTTCCTTCTTGGATGAAACTTGTCAGATGAAGATGGGTCTACAGGACCAAGAGTGGAGCGGATGGACAGATTAGCAGATACAAAGCCAAGCTTGTCGCCAAAGGATTTCAGCAGGTGCATGGTATTGACGATGATGAGACCTTCGCTCCAGTACAGAATATGGATTCCATACAATTGGCACTTTCCATTGCGGGAGCCAAGGGATGGGAAGTTCATCAGATGGACATAAAGAATAAATTTCTTTATGGTGATCTCTCTAAGGAGATCTATATGGAGAAACCCTAGGGATTTATGTAGGACTCATCTTTGGTATGTCGACTGAAGAAGCCACTTTATGGCCTCAAGAAGGCTCCTAGGGCATGGTATGCCAAGATGGATTCCTACCCATTGTCACATAACTTTGTACGTTGTAAATCAGACCTGAATGTCTACATGGTCAGGACAGTTGATTCACTTCTACTTTTAGTTCTGTATGTCGATGATTTGTTGATCACCCGGGTGCTCGACTTCAACAATTACTGCAATCAAGAGGATTCTACATGATAGGTTTTTGATGATGTACATGGGTCCACTACACTTCTTCCTTGGACTCAATATCAATCAGGATGCATCAGGTATCAAACTGTCTCGGGCCAAGTATGGATGAGATCTCCTTGAGATATTTCACATGACAGCTTGCAAGTCTTCTCCGACTCCTTTCCTATCAGGAGTCAAACTTGAGGATGGTGGGGAGACTCCACTGGTTGACAACACACTACACAGACAACTAGTGGGGAGTTTTTTGTATCTCACACACTCCAGACTAGACCCCTCATATGCAGTTGGTGCAATTTCCAGGTTAATGCAGGAGCTGCATGAGCTACATTGGAAGGCTGCAAAGTGTATCATTTGATACGTACATGAATTATTCTTGTCGGTAGTGAAGTATTGATATTGTGTGGGTCAAACCCCCTTGAGGAGACTAATTTTTGGATGAAGGAAGGCAAGTTGCACTGACGGGATGCATTTATTGATTTTTGGGGTCGATTTTCTTATGGTGAGGTGCCTTTGACAAAGAAGGAACTATTCCTTGTTGAGAAGTCGAGTTGTGGACCACTAAAAGGTGAGAAGCATGCTCTACGATCCATGTTTCTCCTCGATCTATGCTCCATGATCTACATGATCTACGATCCATGTTGCTCCCCATTTTCTCAAAAACCATCGTTTAGGGCCTCAAAATGGCCCCGGAAGTTAGAACCTGCGAAAAATAGTAAATTACGAAAATTGCCAGAAAGTTGTTTTGAGACAGTTGGAAAAGGTGGGTGGCCACCAATATCCACCTGGATCAAATCATCTATAAATGTCACAAAATATGACGATCCTCCAAAAGAAACTGTAGGGGATGGTCCCCAAACATTTGAATGAATGTAATCAAGGATACATTTGCTTATATGCCTTCCTGTTTTAAAAAATTTTCTACACTGTTTTCCAAAAACAAAATACTTGCAAAAATTCAAATTCAAAAACTTCAAACTTGGAAGTGACTTATGATCAACCAGTACATTAATCCCTTTGTCGCTCGTATGACCCAAATGCTCATGTCATAAATGAATAGAGTCACTTGCATCTTCAGATGCTACCACTGTTTGATTTACTTTCTTCCTTCCTTCAAGATGATAAAGATTCTCGATCCTCTTTGCCTTCATGACTACTATGATTCCTTTGGACACCTTTAGTACTCCACCTTGAGTTGTACACATGTAACCAACATAATCTAGAACTCCCAAAGATATCAAGTTCTTTCTTAGTTCAGGTACATGCCTTACATCTGTTAATATTGTTACAGAACCATCATGAATTTTAATCCGGACCCTACCAACTCCAACAATTTTACAAGAAAAATCATTTCCCATAAAAACAACACCATCATCAATAGATTGGTAAGTTGAGAACCAATTTCTATGAAGACACATGTGGTTGGATACACTAGAATATAACAACCAATGCTAATGTTGATGTGAAACATCACAAGTAGACAATACCTCATCAACCATACCTGATCAACCATCAAAAGTAGACAACACCAATTATGTATACTTTTAATATATCCACAGTATGAAAAAAAATGTTTTTCCATGTATTTCCAATTTATCTCACTATGGATTAAGGAGATAATGTCAAAAATAGAATTAAAAAAACGATTTTCTAGGTTAAGGAGATAATGTCGAAAATACAATTAAAAAAAACAATTTTCTTTTTTGACAGTAAATTTTTGTTTTGAGACCCATTTTCTATTTGAAAATTCTCTTAATTCTTTGACAGATTCAAAAATAATATCCGCAAGTACTTCTCTTTATAAATAAGTTAAGTGTTGTTATCACTTTAGTGAATAATTGAGAAATTATAGAAATAAAAAATACTTCCAAATTTTAAACAAATAAGGCTTTGTATATTTTTTCATTCTTTTGTGAGAAATTATTATGGGAAATTTGAGGCCTAAAATGGGGTTTTCTAAAGAAAATAATAAAATAAGATATATGAATTTTGAAAGTGAAAGAAAAAAAACTACTATTTTAATCGTATTTTCAACTTATCTCCTTATTGTTGGGCACTGGAATAAAAAAAGAGCATCAACAAGCAAGATTAAACACGCATAAAACCAAGAACAACAATCATACAATTGACACAATGATTTATGTGGAAACCCAATGTGAGAAAACACCATTGGCAATGATATTCGGTATTCTTATGATTCAAGGGAGAATTACAATAGCCAATCTCAGGCATACAATCATCCTCTCCTCACACACACTATGATCTCTACACACCTTGCACTCCACATAGCATTATCACCTCTATGGGTATGCTCGTATGTATAACATCTATCACTCAGTTACACAAACTAATCATGAATAGATCACATAGTTACACGAATAGTTCATAAATACATTACATAGTTTACAAAGAGTGCACGTATGGACATTCCTGATTTAGCTGAAATGCATGTGCATGTGAGCGCATGAGAAAATTCATTGGTATGTTTCCAACAATATCCACCTTGACAACAATTTACCTCATATATCATGCCCTTAATTAATTCATCACCTTTTCTACAAGCCAAGAGAATCCAAACACCACTGTAGCTTCTCTAGAAAAACTAGTTTTGTAAACATGTGTGTAGAATACACTTTTGTATGGACCTTTTCTAGAGCCACTCCACCTTCATCAACAACCTATCTTACAAAATGGTACTTAATAGAAATATATTCCTCTTACTGTGATAAGTTGGATTTTTATCCAAATGAATAACATTTTGACTATCGCAAAATAATTTCACCTTGTCTTGCATCCTTCCAAACTCACCCAACAAACCCTATAACCAAATTGTCTCCTTGTATGCATGTGAAGAAGCCATATACTTTGCCTCGGTAGTGGATAAAGTGACTATGTTTTGAAGCTTTGAAATCCAACTAACAGGTCCTCCTGTAAGAGTAAAGACATATCCTAAAGTGGATCTTCTTTTGTCCAAGTCACCTGCAAAATTTGAATCTACATAACCACAAACTGAATCTCTAGAACCATCATAGGTGATAGAATAACTGCTTGTGCCTCTATGATATCGAAGAACCCATTTGACTGCATCCCAATGCTCTTTTCCTGGATTTTCCATGTATCAACTCACAACACTGACTCTCATAAGTATTTTCTCCACATAATTTTGTTGTGATAACCACAACTTACCATTTTTTTTGTCTCTATGTCTCTTGATGCCTAAGATTTTTTTTTGTTGCTCCGAGATCCTTCATATCAAATTCCCTAGCCAACTGAGCCTTTAACCTGTTGATTCGGGCCATGCTTTTTCTTTCCACAAGCATATCATCAACATATAACACCAAAATAAGGAACATGTCATTTTCCAACTTTTTAAAGTAAACGCAATGATCATATTCACTTCTTGTAAAATTTAGGTTCACCATGAAGGAATCAAACTTATTGTACCATTACCTGGGAGATTGTCTCGAACCATATAATGACTTCTTGAGTTTGCAAGAAAACCTCTTATTGTGATCCTGAACAAACCCTTATGTTTGTTCCATATATATATCCTCATCTAAATATCCATGTAGAAACATTGTTTTAACATCTAGCTGCTCTAAATCAAGGTCAAGTAAAGAAACTAGCGCTAAAAAAATACGAATTGAAACAAGCTTCACAACTTGTGAAAAGATCTCATGAAAATCGATACCCTCCTTTTGAGAATACCCTTTCGCTACCAGTCTTTCTTTATAACTTTCGACTTTATCATCAACACCCTTTTTCAGTTTGTAGACCCACTTGCAGCCAACAACCTTCTTGTCCTTTGGAACCTCTACCAGGTCCCATGTTTTATTCCTCTCTAAAGAATTCATTTATTCTTTCATAACTTTCTTCCGTTTAGCACTTTCAGATACCTTAATTGCTTCCTGAAAACAACTAGGTTCTCCATCAATAGAAACCAAAGCCATAGATGAAACATAATCATGATACCTTGTAGGAGGATTCATGACCTATGAATATCTCCTTAGAGATGATTGAGGCATATCCTTGGTTTCCTAGATATTCTTTGCATATTCATCTTCTTCTTCTGGAACTTCTTCATGCTCCTCCCTTTCTGAAGATGGTTGAGTTTGCAACTGAATTTGTTGAACTTGCAGTACATGTTCTTGTTTCACTTCAACATCTACCAGTTCTAATTTTAAGAGTGAGGATTCATAAAATACTACATCTCTGCTTATGATGAGTTATTGGGTAGTAGGATCCCACAATATGTACCCCTTAACTCCATCACCATAACCAACAAAGACATATTTCTTTGATCTAGGATCTAACTTAGAACGTTGATCTTTAGAAATAAGAGCATAAGCATCACAACCTAATATTCTCAGATTTGAAAAATCACACGAATGACCTGTCCATAGCTCTTCTGGAATCTTATAGTTCATTGCAGTTGATGGTGACTGATTTATCAGATAACATGTTTTAAGAACTGCTTCTGCCCATAATTCTTGTTTCATATTAGAATTACTGACCATGTTCCTTGCTCTCTCTAGAAGAGTCTTATTCATGCGTTCAACAACACAATTCTGCTGAGGAGTATAAACTATGGTCTGAAGTCTTTCGATCCCAGCTTCCTTGCAATAGTTCTCAAATTCCACATATGTGAACTCACCTCCATTATCTTCCCTTAAAAACTTGATTGACTTGTCAGTGCTCCTTTTAAACAAAGTTCTAAATTTCTTAAAAGTATTAAATACATCAGTTTTTCTTTTAAGTTAATAGACCCAAACCTTTCTACAGTAATCATGATCTGGATTATTTTTGGGCACGAAATGAGAGAGGAGATACAATAAAGAAATGCACAGAGATATCGCAGATATTCAATAATATAACAAAAATGTATAAGATATGCAACCATAAACACAGATATACAGTAATACACGATTTCTATTAATGAAAGAAATATATAGAGACTGTAAAAATACAGAGTGAAAGACTCGCTAGAATTGTGGCAACTTATCTATGAGAAGAGATGTGACAGCTACTTGCATTTGCAAGAATATCATCATTAAAATGAGGCTCTAAGGGCATTTTTAACATAAGGAAAATCCAAAACCCTAACCCCAGAAGATGAAAAGCCAAAAGGTTTGCGGGCCCCGATGGGTGTAGTTGATACGTTAACTTCCCAGGGGCGTAACTTTGGCATGCAATCTCTGTTTGGGGCACACGATAGCTCATTGGAAAGATCTATCCGAGAGATACAAATTTTAGGTGAGAAGCATTGATCTACGATCCATGTTGCTCCCTGTTTTCTCAAAACCATCGTTTAGGGCCTCAAAATGGCCCCTGAAGTTAAAACCTATTAAAAATAGCAAATTACCAAAATTGCCAAAAAACTATTTTGAGATAGTTGGAAAAGATGGGTGGCCACAGATATTCACCTAGATCAATCCTCCCTCTTTAAGAAGCAATGGTCTCCATTGTGTTGAGTGCCTGGGGGAGAGGAAAAAGCATTTGTTGAATCTGAATCTTGGTGAGCTGCTTGCCTTGCTTGAGACGCTGCGCTGCTTAGTTTGTGGAAGTCTGTCACAAACCTATTGAGGCTGAGGCTATTCAAAAAGTTGATCTACATGATAGGAAAATGTGCATAAGGAATCTTTATGCTTTGCTGCAACCTTGTCGACCTGCTTCTGTTGGATAGAAGGTGCATGGGGTGAGGCTGTAGTGGTTGCAGTGTCCTTCTGTTCCCCTTTTTAACAGATTGTGAAGAAGCTGAATTTTGCAGTATGAGATACTACCTTGTGACACTTTTTATGTGGATCAATAGTTGGAACTACCTCTGGTATTCTGTAGAGATGACCTCCCAAAGTAACAATGACACTACGGGGTCGAGACTCATAAACAACATGGTGTCTCCACATATATGGTTGGCCCAAGAGAACATCATAGACATCCAGTGGGGAAATATCACATAATACCTCATCATTGAAGGGTTGGATGTCTTATGACAATCGAAACTGTTGGCTAACACAGAGATCTCGTCCTTGGCAAAGCCACTCGATGTTGTATGGCTGCGGGTGTGGTGTTGTTGAGAATCCCAACTATTTGATGACCTCTGCTGAGATGAGGTTCTTCTAGCTTATGCTATCAACAATAAAATGTAGCGGGGTTCCCTTCACCCACATATGTGAATGAAAAAGGCACTCCCCCTCTTCAGGATCTGTTGGTTCTTCTGGTTGAATTGTTGCGGTCGCGACAATAGCAGTGGGGTCTACGTCAATGATTTTTCCTTTACCAGTGTTTTCAGAATCAGATTCTGGATCAGGGTTTGGCTCCGTGTCTTTGATCTCGACCACCAATGACTGTTTTGAGAAAAAATCATGGGTGTTGTGCGAGGGGATTTTGTGGAAATCACACCATTTTCTGGTGTCCTTCTTTGTCTTCTTGTGACCCTTCTTTTGTTGTGGATTGGATTGGTTTTTGGTAGACTGTTTGTCAGGGTTTTCTTTGTCATACTTTGGTTGTTGCGGATTCATAGACCCGAACTTCCGTTTGTTCTGGTGCTTAAATTTCTGCTTGATTTTAACAACATAACGATAAGTAGAACCGAGTGATGAGATGTCCAGAAAATCCGTTTCATTTTGTATGTATCTGTGTATAGCCCCGCGGTATTTTAGAACCAAATGTCGTTTAGAGTCCTTGATACCCAACTTGGTGCACAATGTATGGAAGGTATTGTTGAACTATGGAACTTCTTGGCCCCTCTCTTGCCATAGTGTGGTCCATCTCATGTATTGGTCCTTATAGTTGCCAACAGGGTAATATTGTTTCCTTACCGCATCCACACAAAAAACCCAAGTGGGCTCGACCCCATATATTCCAGACTCCTCTGTGGAACTCTACTGCTAGTAAGTTTCCCACCAATGTGTGACATGGGGAAGATCTTTAAGGAGTGTGAAGGTGATCTTTTCTCTATCGAAAAAATTGTGAACAGAGAAATAACCTTCTAGTAGATTTAACCATTTGTCTAGGGACTCTGCATCTATATGTCCTTCAAATACAGGAATATCAAAATTAACCTGAAACTTGAAAGGCAAGGTGCCTCCAAAGTGGCCTCTTGATGAATATGCCTCTGTTGCTATCAGTAGGCTTTGAAGGATGTGGTAAAAGTTCTCCATCATTTCGTCCCTCTATCGCGTGAGAGCTTGCTCAAGCAACAGATTGATAGAATCGTCTGCTCCGTTGTTTTTCTTTTCTTATACCATTGAGGGTTTCTTGGGTGTGTGAGAGCAATTGTCCTCAAGAGAGACAAGCTCGAGACCCAACTTGCTATACTCAGACCTCGCTGGGGACATGCACTGAAAACGATCAAGAGAAGCCTGCTCTGATACCACTGATCTGGATTATTTTCAGCATGAAATGAGAGTGGAGATACAATAAAGAAATGCACAAATATATCACAGATATTCAATAACATAACAAAAATGTATCATAGATGCAACCATAAACACAGATATACAGTAATACACGATTTCTATTAATGAAATAAATGTACAGAGACTGTAAAAATACAGAGTGAAAGACTCGCTAGAATGGTGGCAACTTATCTCTAAGAAGAGATGTGATGGCTACTCGCATTCGCAAGAAGATGATCATTACAATGAGGCTCTAAGGGCCTTTTTAACATAAGGAAAATCCAAAACCCTAACCCCGGAAGATGAAAATCCAAAAATTTTGCGGGCCCCAATGGGGGTAGTTGATACGTCAACTTCCCAGGGGTGTAACTTTGGCATACAATCTTTGTTTGGGACACACGATAGATCGTTGGAGAGATCTATCTGAAAAGTAAAAATTTTGGTGAGAAACATGATCTATGATCCATGTTGCTCCCCGTTTTCTCAAAAACCATCATTTAGGGCCTCAAAATGGGCCCAGAAGTTAAAACCTGGTAAAAATAGTAAATTACCAAAATTGCTAGAAAACTATTTTGAGACAGTTGGAAAAGGTGGGTGGCCACCAATATCCACCTAGATCAATTCATCTATAAATGTCACAAAATATGACGATCCTCCAAAAGAAATTGTAGGTGATGGTCCCCAAACATCTAAATGAATGTAATCAAGGATACATTTGCTTATATGCCTTCCTGTTTTAAAAACGTTTCTACACTGTTTTCCAAAAACAAAATACTTTTAGAAATTCAAATTTAGAAACTTCAAACTTGGAAGTGACTTACGATCAACCAGTACATTAAGCCCTTTCTCGCTCATATGACCCAAACGCTTATGCCATAAATGAATAGAGTCACTTGCATCTTCAGATGCTACCACTCTTTGATTTACTTTCTTCCTTCCTTCAAGCTGATAAAGGTTCTCGGTCCTCTTTGCCTTCATGACTACTATGATTCCTTTGGACACCTTTAGTACTCCACCTTGAGTTGTACACCTGTAACCAACAGAATCTAGAAATCCCAAAGATATCAAGTTCTTTCTCAGTTCGGGTACATGCCTTACATCTGTTAATATTCTTATAGAAGCATCATGAATTTTAATCCAGATGCTACCAACTCCAACAATTTTACAAGAAAAATCATTTCCCATAAAAACAACACCATCATCAATAGATTGGTAAGTTGAGAACCAATTTCTATGAAGGCACATGTGGATGGATACACTAGAATATAACAACCAATGTTGATGTTGATGTGAAACATCACAAGTAGACAATACCTCATCAACCATACCTGAACTAGAACCTGAACTTGTTTGTGCTAAATTAGCTTCCTTTGCTTATTTTGTGGAGTCATATTTGGATGCATTCTATCTTTTCCCCTTCTTGAGATGCCCATATTTTCCACAGAACCAACATTTCTACTTACTCTTCTTTCCTTTTGACTTAGACCTTGATGTACGCCTATGATTTTTCCCTCTTTCTGTAGATCAACCTCTGACCACCATTGCTTCTGTTGTTGAGGCTTCTTTACTCGATATTTTCCTCATCTCCTGAGACAACAAATCTCCCACAACAGTTTCATAATCAATGGCATTTGTTGTGCTAAACCACATAGTTGTGACCAGATGATCCCAAGACTCAGGCCATGAACACAATAGCATAACCTCCTTTTCCTCATCTTCATACGTTACATCCATACTAGCTAATTGACAAATCAGAGTATTGAAAACATTCAAGTGATCATTAATTTTCATACCTTCTTTCATCTGTAAGTTGTAAAACTGCATCTTCAAGAAGATTATGTTCATCAATTTCTTTTTAATATACAAACTCTCCATTTTTCTCCACAAACCTGTTGTTGTCTTCTCTTAAGTGATGTTAAACAACACTTCATCTGCCAGACACAAACGAATAGTATTGAGGGCTCTTGCAACCGGATCTTCCTAGTCCTTGTATGTCATGCTTGATGGTTTCTTTGCCTTTCCAGCCAATGCCTTTTGCAATCCTTGTTGCACAAGCAGATACCACCTCTTGAGTTTCCATAGCGAAAATATATCCTTACCATTGAATTTATCCACCTCAAACTTGCAACTCTGCACTTTTTCCATTAGCAAAAAAAATCCAAAACCACTTCTTATAAAACTGAGCCTTCTTAAACGTGGAAGAATAATGGTATAAACCCCAAAAAGTTTAATAAAAAAAAAAAATTAAAACAATATTTTATACCTAAAAAAAATTATTTTTACTAACCTGACTTCTTATATAAAAAAAAGTTCACCTTTTAAACATCCACCCACTTGAATTGTTCATAATTTAAAGATTCACTTTTGAAAGCTCACAACCATGTCATCATAATAAGACAAGAACCATCGAATTTTTTTACCATCGAATTTGTATATATCATCTCTCTTGTGAGTGTGGAAGGGGAGCGCGAGTTTGAGAGATTAGCTCTCCTTGAGTGTGGAAGGGGGAGTGTCGATTTTCTGGTGCTTTGTGGTGCACAAACCTTGTGTACCAATTTTGAGAAAATCACAATTTCTTAAGTTTGAGAGTGTTGACGCACCTCTCACACTTCCTAGGGAGAGTTAATGACATGATACTCACTCAATCACGCCTTCTTGTGCTCGTAGGAGACCTACACAGAATTCTCCTTGGCTTAATTGTGACACCTACTCAACCTTCTCTCATACCACTTGTTCGGCAGTGGAAGAAAAATAGAGCATCAACAAGAAATATTAAACATTCATAAAACCAAGAACAACAATCACACATTTGACACAATGATTTATGTGAAAACCCAATGCAAGAAAAAACCACGAGAAATGATATTCGGTATTCTTATTATTCAAGGGATAATTACAATAACCAATCTCAGGCATACAATCATCTTCTCCTCACACACACTCTGGTCTCTACACACCTTGCACTCCACATCGAACTATCACCTCTATGGGTATGCTCGTAAATATAACATCTATCACTCAGTTACACAAACTGATTATGAATAGATCACATAGTTACACGAAAATTTCATAAATAGATTACACAGTTTACAATGAGTGCATGTATGCACATTCCTGATTTAGCTAAAATGCATGTGCATGTTGTTATAACCCTATACTTCATAGGATCAAACTGTGACTGAGATTTTTTCCTTCAAAGATGTTATGTGGTAAATGATATTCCATCCTGCAAATAATTTCCAAAAGGAAGAAGGGGAAATAAAACATCAGCAGGGTCAACACAGTCGAAATACCCCTTGATTGAATAAATTTGGGTATTTAACATAAGAAAACGATTTTATAAGGTGAAATTGGCAAAAGAATTCTTAGTTTTTTACCCATCGCATGTTGTTATCCTAAGTTTGATGATGGACATGACACTTTGTTGTACAGTGGCTAATTTGCGCACAAGTTGTTAGCGACAACACCCATTGCGCTCAAATCAACGACCCTTGGTGCATTTCGGACCCCCTTGACTTTTATGCCTTTAACGNCCCCCCCCCCTCCTAATATCGTTTACCACCTAGCTCGCCCTTCGAAATCCTGCCAAGCCACTACCCAATACCACTTAACCCCCTCTTACACCTGTCTTCCACTCACACTCCTTGTCACCTCTACGCATTTACTCTCCCTCCCACCTTTCGAAATTTTTTCCCTCTCCTCTTACATGTCACCTCCACTCCATACTTCAGTCCACTCTCCATTCTGCCACATTACCTCTCTGACTTCTCCCCCTACGCATCACCTTCGCATCCACATTCTCCTCTCGCTACTCGGCACCTATCCCCTCATTCTATACATGCCATTTCCACCTATCCCTATTGCTTACAATCCTTCATCTACTCATCCCATATCCACTGGACACTTGTCCCCACGTCATCCTATACATAATCACCATCCTCCTCCTGAAACCAACTTTAACCAGTAATCTTCCGAGACGGATTCCGGGAAAAACATGACTCATTTTGAAAAATCGAAAGAGGTTTTTCTTTGAAGCGGTTTGAACTACAATAACCTCCCTAATATTTTTCACACATGACATGGATTAGGATAATCAAGAGTATCATCGAGCCCTATTTTTTAGGATTCCGGATTTTTCTGTTCAACACATATTTTTCAAATGCAGATCTCGGTGAGATGGAGATGAATTTAAAAAAACCAAGAGAGGTTTGTTCTCAGAACAAGCCAGTATACAAAAACCTCCCCCATATTTTACACAACTATCTCATATTGGGAGAATCGAAGACTTCCTTGCTCCCTATGTTTTCAAAATTTTGGGAGGCGAATCTATACAAAGGGACATATTGCTATGAAATTAGAGGACATGGAGACACCTAGCTATTGAAGATCCACAATCAAACCATCTCCAGATTTCAATGGGATTGGCAGCAATTACCGACAACGAAGCAAATGGACAGATCATTAACCAATCAATGCTAGAAACCCTGAACGAATCTTAACAGTCCTGAATTGTTGTAATCAGAAATATTATTAGTTTAAATCTTCTCAGAATAAATCCTGGTCATTTATGATGGGATCATTGTAAATAAGTTTATAAATACTTCTTGTTTTTAATTATGAGGGGTTGGGACCTGTTAGTAGGATAGGACCAATATTGTAAAGCAGTTCACAGAGCCCCCTTTAATCAAATTTCAGTAATACAAGACAAGCATTTCAAGATTGTTTTGGCATATCTATTTGGTGCAGAGTATATTTTGTAATATGTTTTCCATGTTACATATTATCTTCTTTCTGAATTATTCAATAGAAGATTAAGAGAAGAGTTTGTTTAAAATTACACCATGTTTCTAGATTTTGGATAATTTCTATGTTTTCTACTAGAGGGTTAGTTTCAAAATTCTTAATTGCTATGCTACAATCCTATTTCCTCACCTTTTATTTCCCATCACTCAACAATCTCCATAATCCAACAAAGGTGTGTATCCTTACCTGTAATTTTTCTTGTAAAACATACCTTGATTGAATTAGGCCTCTTTGACTCCATTTCCCAATGGCCTTCCCTTCCTGTTCCAGCCAACCAATTTAAAAACCAAACACTGTACTTTCATAACTAGCCTAAAAATCCCAGCAAACAAAGTTAAATCATACAAAGAGGCCCCTCTATGAGTCTTAGAGGGCTAGATCCTCGACTCCAAACTGGTTTTGTAGTTACCTCTACTCATTTCTTCTTCAGCCTGAGATATTACAAAGTGTTAACATAGTGGCAACCATACTGGGGAATGTTCCTCAGAAAAGCATACCAAGTTCCAGATCTGATTACTGATGGTGGACATTGATCAGACACAAGAAGGCTGAGTCATCCACCTGGCAACTTCGATCAACTCCAATCAATTTCAAAGACTCCACTAGAGGAAGAACCTGAAACATGACAAGATAATCTAAAAATATCAGGTATGCAAGTTGGAATTTTATCCAAGACATAATAGTTTTTATTTTTAATTATTTCCTCTCTTTTTATGATCTCGAACAAGACCATATTTTTAAAAATTATGTTCATCAAATTCAACCCGATGAGACTCAAGAGATCAAGCCTAGTTTTACAGTCCCTGTACATACTCCTACACCTGTAAATACTCCATATGGACACAATCCCCTTGTCTTACCTCCTATACTCCATGATTTCCCTACAAATTATTACAAATATCTTCCTAGGTTTTATGGAGAATATGGTAACATCACTGCTGAGAAACACATTCAGGGTTTTGAGAATTTTCTTGATCTTTTTGAGGTTGAGGAAAATTATGTCTACATTAGACTTTTTTCTCTATCTTTGCAAGATAGAGCTAAGGAATATTTCAAATGTTTGTCAGAGACAAGCATGTCCAATTTTCATTAGTTTGTAGAAGTATTCCTTGGTAAATGGGAGATCAAGAGAAATATTTTTCTCATTTTAGAAGAATATGATCATTTGAAAAGACAGCCAGGAGAAACGGTGCAACACTTTTCAGCCAGATTCAATCAAGTTTACAATTCAATGCCTGCTGATATAAAACCTCCTCCTGGTTTAGCTCTCTTACACTACTCATATTCTTTTGATTCAAAGATGGAATTTTAGTTGAGAGAAAGGGACACTACAACACTCAAGGAAATGTAGGATAGTGCAATTAATGTAGAATCTAATTTACTTATCAAAAGGTCAAAGATCAAGGCAGAAGAAAGGAAGAAAATAGCAAAGGATCAACTGAAATCTTCATAATATAAACTGGACATTATGGCCAACACAATTAAAGAAATGATGCATAAAGTCATCATGGGAAATGAACTTGATGTTCAAGGGAATCATGTTCCATTGGTTACAGAGAAATAAAGGGCCACTGTTCCCAAACACTTTTCATCTCACCCTTGGTATCATGGATTGGAAAATGATTATTTCATTTATTCAATTCACAACATAGTCAAAGATGAAACTCCAACTCATCTTGTAGAAGAGAAATCAGCTGATATGATGTGTATGTTTGATGACATTTCTTTCATGGATGATATACCCAAGTATGATAAATATGTTGAGGATTACACCAAGGTGAATTCTTCAAAACCATCAGCAACATATTGTTGGGAGGAAGAAGATCAGTTGCAACTCAAATATGGCATTCATCTTGTGCATAGAAATTATGACAACACTATGCAAAATGCAGAAAATATCAGAGTAAGTGGAAAGGCTTTACCCGTATGTTTCTCTTCATTTCAATTTCTGAGAGAAAATTATAAACAAGTTGTTGGTAGTAGAGATGAAGAATGTTCTAATGAATCTGTTGAGGCTGTCATTGATGACATGGAAGCTATTCTAGATCTAGGACTGAAGCCCTTGAGTTACATTGATAGTCAAACCATAGATGAATTGATGTAGTATAATTTTGTTCCATTAATCTTTAATTCATTTCAGTTTTTGAAGAAAAATGTTGCTAATATCCCTGAGCATGTACTTAAGGATAAACACGTAGAAAATCAAGAAGTTTCTTTGAAATCAATCCAACAGACATGTCAGTTCCTACAGGATCCAATAGTTGATATGTTGGATGAGTTGTGTTGTCCAAGTCATGTTTCATTTGCCAATTATGGGCTTAAAAGAGGTTATGATATAGAGATGATTAGGCAGTCTCTTTCATGGTCTAGTTCAGTAGGAGTTTCTTTTCAATGTTCATCAGAAAATCTGTAGTCAAATCAGAATTTGCATAATAATATAGATAGCATATGTACATTACTAGGTCTTGGTTTTGAAGTGGTTGTATTTGAATATCAAGGAATAGGTCATGTCTATCATGATCCTATAGTTGTCCATATAGAGGAGTTTTTCACTTCAGAGTTCAAATCAAATTCCAATACCTCTTATGCTTTCCACAGTTCCAAAGTTGTATGTTATGAAGACTAGATTGAAAATCAGTTCATAGTGCCCTTCCAAGCTCTAGTTCTAATGTTTATTAAAAACAGTGAAGGAGTTCAATTATTGGATCAAATGTTGGATTAACTTCATTGGAATTTTTTCATTACCTAATTAAGCAGAATTTTAGCAGGTTAGACTAGGATTGTATATAAATAAGATTACTAGGTAAGCATCGCTTCAACAGTCATATTCTCGGTGTGTGAATAAGCTTGGCTTGGTGAGCATTTTTTCAGCAATTTTTTTTTTCAATTAAGTTTTCAGTGTGAATTTCAGTTTTAGTTTCAAGTTTCAGGTAAGGTTTATAGCCTGTGTTTTTTAGTTTTGGATTTCAGCTCCATGACAGAGCAGGTTGCAAATTTTTTGGATCAACTCAATGGATCAACCTATTTAATCTACGGTGTTCTTGGCACCTCACAAGGAGAGCACCATCCCCAAGTTGAGCCACTGTTATAACCCTATATTTCATAGGATCAGAGTGTGACTGAGATTTGTTCCTTCAGAGATGTTATGTGGTAAATGATATTCCATCCTGCAAATAATTTCCCAAAGGAAGAAGGGGAAAGAAAACATCAGCAGGGTCAGCACAGTCGAAATACCCCTTGATTGAATAAATTTGGGTATTTAACATAAGAAAATGATTTTATAAGGTGAAATTGGAAAAAGAAGGCTTAGAGCTTTACCCATCACATGTTTTTATCCTAATTTTGATGATGGACAAGACACTTTGTTGTGAAATGGAAAATCCACATGCAAGTTGTCAGCAACGACACCCATCATGCTCAAATTGACGAACCTTGGTGCATTTCAGACCCCCTCGACCTTTCTGCCTTTAACAGAGGCAGGGGTCCAGAATGGTGGTTTTCCATGGGAGGGCCCTACCTAATGTGTTGCCTCTGCATTATTTTGGACCACNCCCCCCCCCCCCCTTCCTAATACCATTTACCACCTAACCCCCCCCTCCGGAATCCTTCCAAGACACTGCCCAATACCACTTAACCCTCGATTACACATGTCTTCCACTCACGCTCCCTGTCACTTCTATGCATTTACTCTCCCTCCCAACTTTCGACATTTTTTTCCCTCTCCTCTTACATGTCACCTCCACTCCATACTTCACTCCACTCTCTAGTCTGCCACATCACCTCTCTGACTTCTCCCCCTACACATCACCTTCACATCCACATTCTCCTCTGGCTACCCGCTACCTATCCCCTCATTCACTACATGGAATTTTATGCCTATCCCTATCGCTTAAAATCCTTCATCTACTCATACCATCTCCACTGGACACTTTCCCCCACGTCATCCTATACGTAATCACCGTCCTCCTCCCAAAACCAGTTTTAACCAGTCATCTTCCGAGACGGATTTTGGGAAAACCATGGATAATTTTGAAAAACCGAAAGAGGTCTTTCTCTGTAACGGGCTGAAATAAAATAACCTTTCTCATATTTTCACAGGTGCCATGAATTAGGAGAATCGAGAGTATATTTGAGCCCTATTTTTTGGGATTCTAGATTTTCCTGTTTGACACATATTTTTCAAACGTGGATCCCAATCAGATGGAGATGAATTTCAAAAATAAGAGAGACATTTTTTCTCAAAACAATATGATATACAAAAACCTCCCCCATATTTTACACATCTATCTCAGATTGGAAGAATCGAAGACTTCCTTGGACCCTATGTTTTCAAAAATGCGGGAGGCAAATTATTCAAAGGGACAGAATGCAATGAAATCAGAGGACATGGATACACCTAGTTGTTGAAGATCCACATTCAATCCATATCCATATTTTGATGCGGTTGGAAGCAATTAATGACAACCCAACAAATGGATAGATCATTAACCAATCAGTGCTAGAAACCCTAAACGAATCTTAACAGTCTTGAATTGTTGTAATCAAAAATATTATTAGTTTAAATCTTCCTAGAATAAATCTTGGTCATTTATGACAAGATCATTATAAATAAGTTTATAAATACTTCTTGTTTTTAAGTATCAGGGGTTGGGACCTGTTACTAGGATAGGACCAATATTGTAAAGCAGCTAATAGAGTGCCCTTTAATCAAATTTCAGTAATACAAGACAAGATTTTCAGGATTCATGTGGCATATCTATTTGGTGAAGTGTCTCTTTTGTAATATGTTTTCCCTGTTACATATTGTTTTCTTTCTGAATTATTCAATAGAAGATTAAGCATAATTTTTTAAAAAGTACACTTTGTTTCTAGATTTTGGATAATTTCTATGTTTTCTACTAGAGGGTTAGTTCCAAAATTCTTAATTTCTCTGCTACAATCCTCTTTCCTCACCTTTTATTTCCCATCACTCAAAAATCTCAAGAATCCAACAAAGGTTCCTATCCTGCCCTATAATTTTTCCTATAGAACCTTCCTTTATTGAATTAGGCCTCTTTGACTCCATTTCCCAATGGCCTTCCCTTCCTGTTCCAGCCAACCAATTTAAAAACCAAACACTGTACTTTCATAACTAGCCTAAAATTCCCAGGAAATAAAGCTAAATCATATAAAGAGATCCCTCTCTGAGTCTTGAAGGGCTAGATCCTCGAATCCAAAGTGGTTTTGTAGTTGCCTCTGCTCATTTCTTCTTCAGCCTGAGAAATTACAGAGTGTTAACACATGTGAGCGCATGAGGAAATTCATTGGCATGTTTCCAAAAATATCCACCTTGACAACAATTTACATGATATATCATTCCCTTAATTAATTCATCATATTTTCTGCAAGCCAAGAGAAGCCAAACACCACCATAGCTTTTCTAACAAAACTGGTTTCGTAAACATGTCTGCAGAATTCACTTTTGTATGGACCTTTTCTAGATCCACTCCACCTTCATCAAAAACCTCTCTTACAAAATGGTACTTAACATAAATATGTTTCATCTTACTGTGATAAGATGGATTTCTATCCAAATGAATATCACTTTGACTATCACAAAATACTTTCACCTTGTTCTGCTTCCTTCCAAACTCACCCAACAAACCCTGTAACCAAATTGCCTCCTTCCATGCATGTGAAGAAAACATATATTCTTCCTCAGTAGTGGATAAAGAAACTACATTTTGAAGCTTTAACATACAACCAACAGGTCCTCCTGCAAGAGTAAGGACATATCCTAAAGTGGATCTCCTTTTGTCCAAGTCACCTGCAAAATATGAATCTACATAACCGCAAATTGAATCTCTGGAACCATCATAGGTGATAGAATAACTGCTTGTGCCTCTAAGATATCGAAGCACCCATTTCACTACATACCAATGCTCTTTTCTTGGATTTTCCATGTATCGAATGACAACACCAACTGCATGTGAAATATCTCATCTAGTACTCACCATCGCATACATCAAACTTCCCACTGCATTAACATATGTTACACGAGACATATAATCCTTTTCTTCATCATTACTAAAAAATATACCTGAAGAAAGCTTGAAATGGGAAGCCAAAGGGATATGTACAGGTTTCACATTATTCATACTAAATCTCATAAATATTTTATCCACATACTTATGTTATGATAACCACAACTTACCATTTTTCCTATCTCTGTGTATCTCCATGCCTAAGATTTGTTGTGTTTCTCCTATATCCTTTATATCAAACACCCTAGACAATCAACCCTTTAACCTGTTGATTTTGACCATGAGTTTCCTTGCCACAAGCATATTGTCAACATATAACACTAAAATAATGAAGATGTTGTTTTCCAACTTTTTAAAGTAAACATAATGATCATATTCACTTCTTGTAAAATTTAGGCTCACCATGAAGGAATCAAACTTCTTGTACCATTTCCTGGGAGACTGTCTCAGGCCATACAATGACTTCTTAAGTTTGAAAACAAACCTCTTATTGTGATCCTGAACAAACTCTTCTGGTTGTTCCATATATATATCCTCATCTAAATCTCCATGTAGAAACGTTGTTTTAACATCTAGTTTCTCTAACTCAAGGTCAATTAAATAAACTAGTGCTAACATAATACAAACTAAAACAAGCTTCACAACTAGTGAAAATATCTCATGAAAATCAGTACCTTCCTTTTAAGAATACCCTTTTGGTACCAATATCTCTTTATACCTTTCGAATTTATCATCAACACCCTTTTTCAGTTTGTAGACCCACTTTCATCCAACAACCTTCCTATCCTTTGGAAGTTCTACCAAGTCCCATGTTTTATTCCTCTCTAAGGCATCCATTTCTTCTTTCATAGCTTTCTTCCATTGAGCACTTTCAGATACCTTAATTACTTCCTGAAAACAACTAGGTTCTCCATCAATAGAAACCAAAGCCACAGATGAAACATAATCATCATACCTTGTAGGAGGATTCCTGACCCATAAATATACCCTTAGAGATGGTTGAGGCATATCCTCAATTTCCTGGATATTTTCTGTATCTTCATCTTCTTCTTCTAGAACTTTTTCCTACTCCTCCCTTTCTGTAGATGGCTGAGTTTCCAATTGAATTTGTTGAACTTGTGGTACCTGTTCTTGTTTCACTTCAACATCTACGAGTTATGATTTTAACAGTGAGGATTCATCAAATACTACATATCTGCTTATGATGATTTTGTGGGCAATAGGATACACTTTATGTAAACATGTAAACAAAACTGGTTTTGTAAACATGTATGTAGAATACACTTTTGTATGGACCTTTTCCAGAGCCACTCCACCTTCATCAACAACCTATCTTACAAAATGGTACTTAACAGAAATATGTTCGTCTTACTGTGATAAGTTGGATTTTTATCCAAATGAATAACACTTTGACTATCGCAAAATACTTTCACCTTGTCTTGCATCCTTCCAAACTCACCCAACAAACCCTGTAACCAAATGGTCTCCTTGCATGCTTGTGAAGAATCCATATACTTTGCCTCAGTAGTGGATAAAGTGACTACATTTTGAAGCTTTGAAATCCAACTAACAGGTCCTCCTATAAGAGTAAATACATATCCTGAAGTGGATCTTCTTTTGTCCAAGTTTCCTACAAAATTTGAATCTACATAACCGCAAAATGAATCTCTAGAACCATCATAGGTGATAGAATAACCGCTTGTGCCTCTACGATATCGAAGACCCCATTTGACTGCTTCCCAATGCTCTTTTCCTAGATTTTCCATGTATCGACTGACAACACCAACTAACATGTGAAATATCTGGTCTATTACTCACCATCACATACAACAAATTTCACACTGCATTAGAATATGGTACACGAGACATATAAACATTTTCTTCATCATTACTAGGACACAAACCTAAAGAAATATTGAAATGGGAAGTCAAAGGGATCTGTACAAGTTTCACATTATTCATATCAAATCTCATAAGTATTTTCTCCACATATTTTTGTTGTGATAACCACAACTTACCATTTTTTTTGTCTCTATGTCTCTCAATGCCTAAGATTTGTTTTGCTGCTCCGAGATCCTTCATATCGAATTCCCTAACCAACTGAGCCTTTAACCTGTTGATTCTGGCCATGCTTTTTTTGGCCACAATCATATCATCAACATATAACACCAAAATAATGAACATGCCATTTTCCAACTTTTTAAAGTAAACACAATGATCATATTCACTTCTTGTAAAATTTAGGCTCACCATGAAGGAATCAAACTTCTTGTACCATTGCCTGGGAGACTATCTCGAACCATACAATGACTTATTGAGTTTGCAAGCAAACCTCTTATTGTGATCCTGATCAAACCCTTATGGTTGTTCCATATATATATATCATCATCTAAATATCCAAGTAGAAACATTGTTTTAACATCTAGCTGCTCTAAATCAAGGTCAAGTAAAGAAACTAGTGCTAAAAAAATACGAATTGAAACAAACTTCACAACTAGTGAAAAGATCTCATGAAAATCGATACCCTCCTTTTGAGAATACCCTTTTGCTACCAGTCTTTCTTTATACCTTTCAAATTTATCATCAACACCCTTTTTCATCTTGTATACCCACTTGCAGCCAACAACCTTCCTGTCCTTTGGAAGCTCTACCAGGTCCCATGTTTTATTCCTCTCTAAGGCATTCATTTTTTTTTTCATAACTTTCTTCCATTGAGCACTTTCAGATACCTTAATTTCTTCCTGAAAACAACTAGGTTCTCCATCAATAGAAACCAAATCCATAGATGAAACATAATCATGATACCTTGTAGGAGGATTCATGACCTGTGAATATCTCCTTAGTGATGGTTGAGGCATATCCTTGGTTTCCTGGATATTTTTTGCATCTTCATCTTCTTCTTCTGGAAATTCTTAATGCTCCTCCCTTTCTGAAGATGGTTGAGTTTGCAACTGAATTTGTTGAACCTGCAGTACATGTTCTTGTTTCACTTCAACATCTACTAGTCCTAATTTTAAGAGTGAAGATTCATCAAATACTACATCTCTGATTATGATGAGTTATTGGGTAGTAGGATCCCACAATCTATACCCCTTAACTCCATCACCATAACTAGCAAAGACATATTTCTTTGATACAGGATCTAACTTAGAACAGTGATCTTTAGAAATAAGAGAATAAGCATCACAACCTAATATTCTCAGATTTGAAAAATCACACGAATGACCTGTCCATAGCTCTTCTGGAATCTTACAGTTTATTGCAGTTGATGGTGACCAATTTATCAAATAACATGTTTTAAAAACTGCTTCTGCCCACAATCCTTGTTGCATCTTAGAATTATTGACCATGTTCCTTGCTCTCTCTAGAAGAGTCTTGTTCATGCATTCAACAACACCATTCTATTGAGGAGTATAAACTGTGGTCTGATCTCTTTCGATCCTAGCTTCCTTACAATATTTCTCAAATTCCACATATGTGAACTCACCTCCATTATCTTCCCTTAAAAAATTGATTGAATTTCCAGTGCTCTTTTTAACCAAAGCTCTGAATTTCTTAAAAGTATTAAATACATCATTTTTTCTTTTAAGTTAATAGACCCAAACCTTTCTAGAGTAATCATGATCTGGATTACTTTTGGCACGAAATGAGAGCGGAGATACAATAAATACATGCACAGAGATATCGCAGATATTCAATAATATAAAAAAAATGTATAAGAGATGCAACCATAAACAAAGATATACAGTAATACACAATTTCTATTAATGAAAGAAATATACAGAGACTGTAAAAATGCAGAGTGAAAGACTCGCTAGAATGGTGACAACTTATCTCTGAGAAGAGATGTGACAGCTACTCGCATTCGCAAGAAGATCATCATTACAATGAGGCTTTAAGGGCCTTTTTAACATAAGGAAAATCCAAAACCCTAACCTCGAAAGATGAAAATACAAAAGGTTTGGAGACCTCGATGGGGGTAGTTGATACGTTAGCTTCCCAGGGGTGTAACTTTGGCATACCATATCTGTTTGGGGAGCACGATAGCTCGTTCGAAAGATATATCCGAGAACTACAACTTTTAGGTGAGAAGCATTGATCTACGATCCATATTGCTCCCCGTTTTCTCAAAAACCATCATTTAGGGCCTCAAAATGGCCCCAGAAGTTCAAACCTGCTAAAAATAGCAAATTACCAAAATTGCTAGAAAATTGTTTTGAGCTAGTTGGAAAAGTTGGGTGGCCACTGATATCCACCTAGATCAATCTTCCCTCCTTAGGAAGCAATGGTCTCCATTGCGTTGAGTGCTCAGGAGAGAGGAAAAAGCATTTGCTGAATCTGAATCTTGGTGAGCTACTTGCCTTGTTGGAGACATCGCACTGCTCAGTTTGTGTAAGTCTGTCACGAACCTGTTGAGGTTGAGGTTTTTCAACAAGTTGAGCTACATGAGAGGAAAATGTGCATAAGGAATCTTTGTGCTTTGTTGCAACCTTGTCGACTTGCTTCTGTTGGATAGAAGGTGCATGGGGCGAGGTTGCAGTGGTTGCAGTGTCCTTCTGTTCCCCTTTTGATCAAATTGTGAAGAAGCTGAATTTTGCAGTATGAGATACTACCTTGTGACACTTTTTAGGTGGATCAATAGTTGGAACTACCTCTAGTATTATGTAGAGGTGACCCCCCAAAGTCACAATGACACTACAGGGTTGAGACTCATAAATAGAATGGCGTCTCCACATATATAGTTGGCCCAAGAGAACATCACAGACATCTAGTGGGGAAATATCACATAATACCTCATCCTTGAAGGGTTGGATGTCATATGACAATCGACACTGTTGGCTGACACAGAGATCTCGTCCTTGGCGAAGCCACCCAATGTTGTATGGTTGTGGGTGTGGTGTTGTTGACAATCCCAACTATTTGACGACCTCTGCTGAGATGAGGTTCTTCTGGCTTACACTATCAACAATAAAATGCAGCGGGGTCCCCTTCACCCACATCTGTGAATGAAAAAGGCACTCCCCCTCTTTAGGATCTGTTGGTTCTTCTGGATGAATTGTTGTAGTCGCGACAATAGCAGTGGTGTCTGCATCAATGGTCTGTCCTTTACCAGTATTTTTAGAATCAGATTCTAGATCAGGGTTCGGCTCCTTGTCTTTGATCTCGGCCACCAATTACTGTTTTGAGCAAAATTCATCGGTGTTGTGCTAGGGGATTTTGTGGAAATCACACCATTTTCTGGTGTCCTTCTTTGTCTTCCTGTGACCCTTCTTTTGTTATGGCTTGGATTGGTTTTTGGGAGACTGTTTGTCAGGGTTTTCTTTGTCATACTTTGGTTGTTGTGGATTTGTAGACCCAAACTCTCGTTTGTTCTGGTGCTTAAATTTCTGCTCGATTTTAACAAAATAACGATAAGCAGAACCGAGTGATGATATGTCCAGAAAATCCATTTCATTTTATATGTATCTGTGTATAGCCCCGCAGTATTTTAGAACCAAATTTCGTTCAGAGTCCTTGATACCCAACTTGTTGCGCAAGGTATGGAAGGTATTGGTGAACTCTGGAACTACTTCGCCCCTCTCTTGCCGCAATGTGTTCCATCTCATGTATTGGTCCTCATAGTTGCCAACAGGGTAATATTGTTCCTTTACTGCATCCACAAAAAAATCCAAAGTGTGCTCAGCCCCATATATTCCAGAATCCTCTGTGGAACTCTGCTCCTAGTAATTTTCCCACCAATGTTTGACATGGGGGAGATATTTAAGGAGTGTGAAGGTGATCTTTTCTCTATCGTAAAAATTGTGAACAGAGAAATAACCTTGTAGCAGATTTAACCATTTGTCTAGGGATTCTGCATCTATCTATCCTTCAAATACAGGAATATCAAAATTAACATGTACCTTGAAATCAGAGGTGCCTCCAAAGTGGCCACTTGATGAAGATGCGTCTGTTGCTATCAGCAGGCATTGAAGGATGTGGGTAAAATTCTCCATCATTTCGTCCCTCTGTCGCATCAGAGCTTGCTCAAGCAACAGATTGATAGAATCGTTTGCTTCGTTGTTTTTCCTTGCTTCCACCATTGAGGGTTTCTTGGGTGTGTGAGAGTGATTTTCCTCAAGAGAGACAAGCTTGAGACCCAAATTACTACACTTAGACCTCGTCGGGGACATGCACTGAAAATGATCAAGAGCAGCCTCCTCTGATACCACTGATCCGGATTATTTTCGGCATGAAAT
Source organism: Picea engelmannii (assembly GCA_009831015.1). Classification (NCBI taxonomy): domain Eukaryota; kingdom Viridiplantae; phylum Streptophyta; class Pinopsida; order Pinales; family Pinaceae; genus Picea; species Picea engelmannii. The sequence goes on along the minus strand of ML792395.1, from coordinate 443,583 downwards.
GAGAGTGGAGATACAATAACGAAATGCACAGATATATCATAGATATTCAGTAATATAACAAAAATGTATCAGAGATGCAACCATAAACACAGATATAAAGTAATACAGGATTTCTATTAATGAAAGAAATGTACAGAGACTGTAAAAATACAGAGTGAAAGACTTTCTAGAATGGTGGCAGCTTATCTCTGAGAAGAGATGTGACGGCTACTCACATTCGCAAGAATATGATCATTACAATGAGGCTCTAAGGGCCTTTTTAACATAAGGAAAATCCAAAACCCTAACCCCGGAAGATGAAAATCCAAAAAGTTTGCGGGCCACGATGGGGGTAGTTGATACGTCAACTTCTCAAGGGCATAACTTTGGCATACAATCTTTGTTTGGGGCACACGATAGCTCATTGGAAAGATATATCCGAGAACTATAACTTTTGGGTGAGAAACATGATCTACGATCCATGTTGCTTCCCGTTTTATCAAAAACCATCGTTTAGGGCCTCGAAATGGCCCCGGAAGTTAAAACCTGCTAAAAATAGTAAATTACCAAAATTGCCAGAAAACTATTTTGAGACAGTTGGAAAAGGTGGGCGGCCACTAATATCCACCTGGATCAAATCATCTATAAATTTCACAAAATATGACGATCCTCCAAAAGAAACTGCAGGGGATGGTCCCTAAACATTTGAATGAATGTAATCAAGGATACTTTTGCTTATATGCCTTCCTGTTTTAAAAAATTTTCTACACTGTTTTCCAAAAACAAAATACTTGCAGAAATTCAAATTCAGAAACTTCAAACTTGGAAGTGACTTACGATCAACCAGTACATTAAGCCCTTTCTCGCTCGTATGACCCAAACACTCATGCCATAAATGAACAGAGTCACTTGCATCTTCAGATGCTACCACTATTTGATTTACTTTCTTCATTCCTTCAAGCTGATAAAGGTTCTCGATCCTCTTTACCTTCATTACTACTATGATTCCTTTGGACACCTTTAGTAATCCACCTTGAGTTGTACACCTATAACCAACATAATCTAGAACTCCCAAAGATATCAAGTTCTTTCTCAGTTCGGGTACATGCCTTACATCTGTTAATATTCTTACATAACCATCATGAATTTTAATCCGGATGCTACCAACTCCAACAATTTTACAAGAAAAATCATTTCCCATAAAAACAACACCATCATCAATAGATTGGTAAGTTGAGAACCGATTTCTATGAAGACACATGTGGATGGATACACTAGAATATAACAACCAATGCTGATGTTGATGTGAAACATCACAAGTAGACAATACCTCATCAACCATACCTGAACTAGAACCTGAACTTGGTTCTGCTAAATTAGCTTCCTTTGCTTATTTTGTGGAGTCATCTTTGGATGCATTCTATCTTTTCGAACAATCCTTCTTGAGATGCCCATATTTTCCACAGAACCAACATTTCTACTTACTCTTCTTTCCTTTTGACTTAGACCTTGATGTACGCCTATGATTTTTCCCTCTTTCTGTAGATTGACCTCTGACCACCATTGCTTCTATTGTTGAGGTTTCTTTACTGGATATTTTCCTCATCTCCTGAGACAACAAATCTCCCACAACAGTTTCATAATCAATGGCATTTGTTGTGCTAAACCACATAGTTGTGACTAGATGATCCCAAGAATCAGGCCACAAACACAGTAGCATAACCGCCTTGTCCTCATCTTCGTATGTTACATCCATACTAGATAATTGACAAATTAGAGTATTGAAAACATTCAAGTTATCAGTAATTTTTGTACCTTCTTTCATCCGTAAGTTGTAAAACTACCTCTTCAAGAAGATTATGTTCGTCAATTTCTTTGTAATGTACATAATCTCCATTTTTCTCCACAAACCTGTTGTTGTCTTCTCTTAAGCGATGTTAAACAACGCTTCATCTACCAAACAAAAATGAATAGTACTGAGGGCTCTTGCAGCCAGATCTTCCTAGTCCTTGTCTATCATGCTTGACAACTTCTTTGTCTTTCCAGCCAATGCCTTTTTCAATCCTTGTTGCACAAGCAGATCTTGCATCTTGAGTTTCCATAGCACAAATCTATTCTTTTCGTTGAATTTCTCCACCTCAAACTTGTAACTCTGCACTTTTTCCATTAGCAGAAAAAATCCAAAACCACTGCTTATAAAATTGAGCCTTCTTAAACGTGGAAGAATAATGGTATAAACCCCAAAAAGTTTAATAAAAAAAAAAATTTAAACAATATTTTATACCTAAAAAAATATATTTTTAATAACCTCACTTTTTATATAAACAAAAGTTCACCTTTTAAACATCCACCCACTTGAATTGTTCATACTTTAAACATTCACTTTTGAAATCTCACAACCATGTCATCATAATAAGACAAGAACCATCGAATTTTTTTACCATCGAATTTGTATAAATCGTCTCTCTTGTGAGTGTGGAAGGGGAGCGCGAGTTTGAGAGATTAGCTCTCCTTGAGTGTAGAACAGGGAGCGTCGATTTTTTGGCACTCTATGGTGCACAAACCTTGTGCACCAATTTTGGGAAAATCGCAATTTCTTATGTTTGAGAGCATTGACGCGCCTCTAACAATGCCTAGGGAGAGTTAATGACATGATACTCACTCAATCATGCCTTCTTGTGCTCGTAGGAGACCTGCACACAATTCTCCTTGTTATCCACATTTTTGGTTATCGGAATGATGACATGATAATGACATGATGATGGAAGATCTAACTCTTCTTTAAGATCATTTTTATGAAGAAAGTTACACTTATCAGCCTCTCAAAATCACACTTTTGAAGATAGTACGCAGGCTGCATATATATTGTCCTACGGAAATACTTGATTTCCGCAGGCTGCATTAAGTCTGACTGCGGAATTTCCGCACTGTGTTAATGGTCAGGGCGTGAAAATGTTTCTTAAAGGAGAAAATGAATAAGTTCTCGATCCTTCTAGAAGGATGAGTTGGAGTTCGAATGGTTGGCAAAGTAATGAATCTCCAGATATCTTGGGATTACATTCTATCCAAGTAACTAAACAATCTTTTCCTATATATTGAAGAGATGATTCATGGAAAGAGTTAGTAGCAAATTAGCAAGAGTAAGATATTGAAGAATTAGTGCATTGTTGTATGGAGAATTGATGCTGCAGCAAATAGAGACAGCCACAAGGTTATCACAAGTAGTGGAGATTCTTCATGCATGATGAGCAAATGTGTGTGTGTCAAAGCTAGAAGCCGTTGAAAGGAGATCTACGACATCAAGGCTCGGGTTGTATTCTTTTCTTTCAGTTAATATAATACATGAATATGTCCCTTTCCCATAATGATGATATCATCTTATTACATGATTCCTTGATCACATGTATAGTCTAGATTTTTTAATATAT
>ML792395.1:380642-396269 GCA_009831015.1 Picea engelmannii | reverse complement strand
TATCACAAAATACTTTCACCTTGTTCTGCTTCCTTCCAAACTCACCCAACAAACCCTGTAACCAAATTGCCTCCTTCCATGCATGTGAAGAAACCATATATTCTTCCTCAGTAGTGGATAAAGAAACTACATTTTGAAGCTTTAACATACAACCAACAAGTCCTCCTGCAAGAGTAAGGACATATCCTGAAGTGGATCTCCTTTTATCCAAGTCACCTGCAAAATATGAATCTACATAATCGCAAATTGAATCTCTGGAACCATCATAGGTGATAGAATAACTGCTTGTGCCGCTAAGATATCGAAGCACCCATTTCACTACATACCAATGCTCTTTTCTTGGATTTTCCATGTATGGAATGACAACACCAACTACATGTGAAATATCTGGTCTAGTACTCACCATCGCATACATCAAACTTCCCACTGCATTAGCATATGGTACATGAGACATATAATCCTTTTCTTCATCCTTACTAAAAAATATACCTGAAGAAAGCTTGAAATGGGAAGCCAAAGAGATATGTACAGGTTTCACATTATTCATACTGAATCTCTTAAATATTTTATCCACATACTTATGTTATGATAACCACAACTTACCATTTTTCCTGTCTTTGTGTATCTCCATGCCTAAGATTTGTTGTGTTTCTCCTATATCCTTTATATCAAACACCCTAGACAACCGAGCCTTTAACCTGTTGATTTTGACCATGAGTTTCCTTGCCACAAGCATATTGTCAACATATAACACTAAAATAATGAAGATGTTGCTTTCCAACTTTTTAAAGTAAACACAATGATCATATTCACTTCTTGTAAAATTTAGGCTCACCATGAAGGAATCAAACTTCTTGTACCATTTCCTGGGAGACTGTCTCAGGCCATACAATGACTTCTTAAGTTTGAAAACAAACCTCTTATTGCGATCCTGAACAATCTCTTCTGGTTGTTCCATATATATATCCTCATCTAAATCTCCATGTAGAAACGTTGTTTTAACATCTAGTTTCTCTAACTCAAGGTCAATTAAATAAACTAGTGATAACACAATACAAACTAAAACAAGCTTCACAACTAGTGAAAATATCTCATGAAAATCAATACCTTCCTTTTGAGAATACCCTTTTGCTAACAATATCTCTTTATACCTTTCGAATTTATCATCAACACCCTTTTTCAGATTGTAGACCCACTTTCATCCGACAACCTTCCTATCCTTTGGAAGTTCTACCAAGTCCCATGTTTTATTCTTCTCTAAGGCATCCATTTCTTCTTTCATAGCTTTCTTTTGTTGAGCATTCATTTTTTCTTTCATAACTTTCTTCCATTGAGCATTTTCAGATACCTTAATTTCTTCCTGAAAACAACTAGGTTCTCCATCAATAGAAACCAAAGCCATAGATGAAACATAATCATGATACCTTGTAGGAGGATTCATGACCCGTGAATATCTCCTTAGTGATGGTTGAGGCATATCCTCGGTTTCCTGGATATTTTTTGCATCTTCATCTTCTTCTTCTGGAACTTCTTCATGCTCCTCCCTTTCTGAAGATGGTTGAGTTTGCAACTGAATTTGTTGAACCTGCAGTACATGTTCTTGTTTCACTTCAACATCTACTAGTTCTAATTTTAAGAGTGAGGATTCATCAAATACTACATCTATGCTTATGATGAGTTATTGGGTAGTAGGATCCCACAATCTGTACCCCTTAACTCCATCACCATAACCAGAAAAGACATATTTCTTTGATATAGGATCTAACTTAGAACAATGATCTTTAGAAATAAGAGCATAAGCATCACAACCTAATATTCTCAGATTTGAAAAATCACACGAATGACCTGTCCATAGCTCTTCTGGAATCTTACAGTTTATTGCAGTTGATGGTGACCGATTTATCAGATAACATGTTTTAAAAACTACTTCTACCCACTATCCTTGTTGCATCTTAGAATTACTGACCATGTTCCTTTATCTCTCTAGAAGAGTCTTGTTCATGCGTTCAACAACACCATTCTGTTGAGGAGTATAATCTGTGGTCTAATGTCTTTCGATCCCAGCTTCCTTACAATATTTCTCAAATTCCACATATGTGAACTCACCTCCATTATCTACCCTTAAAAACTCGATTGAATTGCCAGTGCTCTTTTTAACCAAAGCTCTGAATTTCTTAAAAGTATTAAATACATCAGTTTTTCTTTTAAGTTAATAGACCCAAACCTTTCTAGAGTAATCATGATCCAGATTATTTTTGGCACGAAATGAGAGCGGAGATACAATAAATAAATGCACAGAGATATCACAGATATTCAATAATATAAAAAAAATGTAGAAGAGATGCAACCATAAACACAGATATACAGTAATACACGATTTCTATTAATGAAAGAAATATACAGAGACTGTAAAAATACATAGTGAAAGACTCGCTAAAATGGTGGCAACTTATCTCTGAGAAGAGATGTGACAGCTACTCGCATTTGCAAGAAGATCATCATTACAATGAGGCTCTAAGGGCCTTTTTAACATAAGGAAAATCCAAAACCCTAACCTCGGAAGATGAAAAGACAAAAGGTTTGCAGGCCCCGATGGGGGTAGTTGATACGTTAGCTTCCCAGGGGTGTAACTTTGGCATATGATCACTGTTTCGGGCCCACGATAGCTCGTTGGAAAGATATATCTGAGAACTACAACTTTTAGGTGAGAAACATTGATCTATGATCTATGTTGCTCCACGTTTTCTCAAAAACCATCGTTTAGGGCCTCAAAATGGCCCCGGAAGTTAAAACGTCCTAAAAATAGCAAATTACCAAAATTGCCAGAAAACTGTTTTGAGCCAGTTGGAAAAGGTGGGTGGCCACCGATATCCACCTGGATCAATCCTCCCTCCTTAGGAAGCAATGGTCTCCATTGCGTTGAGTGCCCGGGGGAGAGGGAAAAGTATTTGCTGAATCTAAATCTTGGTGAGCTGCTTGCCTTGTTGGAGACATCGCACTACTCAGTTTGTGGAAGTCTGTCACGAACCTGTTGAGGTTGAGGTTGTTCAATAAGTTGAGCTACATGAGAGGAAAATGTGCATAAGGAATCTTTGTGCTTTGTTGCAACCTTGTCGACTTGCTTCTGTTGGATAGAAGCTGCATGGGGCGAGGTTGCAGTGGTTGCAGTGTCCTTCTATTCCCCTTTTGATCAAATTGTGAAGAAGCTGAATTTTGCAGCATGAGATACTACCTTGCGACACTTTTTAGGTGGATCAATTGTTGGAACTACCTCTAGTATTCTGTAGAGATGACCCCCCAAAGTAACAATGACACTACGGGGTTGAGACTCATAAATAGCATGGCGTATCCACATATATGGTTGGCCCAAGAGAACATCATAGACATCCAGTGGGGAAATATCACATAATACATCATCCTTGAAGGGTTGGATGTCGTATGACAATCGACACTGTTGGTTGACACAGAGATCTCGTCCTTGGCGAAGCCACCCGATGTTGTATGGTTGCGGGTCTGGTGTTGTTGACAATCCCAACTATTTGACTACCTCTGCTGAGATGAGGTTCTTCTGGCTTACGCTATCAACAATAAAATGCAGCGGAGTCCCCTTCACCCACATCTGTGAATGAAAAAGGCCTCCCCCTCTTCAGGATTTGTTGGTTCTTCTGGTTGAATTGCTGCAATCACGACAATAGCAGTGGCGTCTGCGTCAATGATCTATCCTTTACCAGTATTTTTAGAATAAGATTCTAGATCAGGGTTCAGCTCCTTGTCCTTGATCTCGGCCACCAATTACTGTTTTGAGCAAAATTCATGGTGTTGTGCTAGGGGCTTTTGTGGAAATCGCACCATTTTCTAGTGTCCTTCTTTGTCTTCCTGTGACCCTTCTTTTGTTATGGCTTGGATTGGTTTTCGGGAGACTGTTTGTCAGGGTTTTATTTGTCATACTTTGGTTGTTGCGGATTCATAGACCGGAACTCTCTTTTTTTCTGGTGCTTAAATTTCTGCTCGATTTTAACAAAATAACGATAAGAAGAACCGAGTGATGATATGTCCATAAAATCCATTTCATTTTGTATGTATCTGTGTATAGCCCCGCGGTATTTTAGAACCAAATGTCATTCAAAGTCCTTGATACCCAACTTAGTGCGCAAGGTATGGAAGGTATTGGTGAACTCTGGAACTACTTCACCCCTCTCTTGCCGCAATGTGTTCCATCTCATGTATTGGTCTTCATAGTTTCCAACAGGGTAATACTGTTCCTTTACTGCATCCACAAAAAAATTCCAAGTGTGCTCAGCCCCATATTTTCCAAAATCCTCTGTGGAACTCTCCTCCTAGTAAGTTTCCCACCAATGTTTGACATGGGGGAGAGATTTAAGGAGTGTGAAGGTGATCTTTTCTCTGTCGGAAAAATTGTGAACAGAGAAATAACCTTCTAGCAGATTTAACGATTTGTCTAGGGATTCTGTATCTATCTATCCTTCAAATACAAGAATATCAAAATTAACATGTACCTTGAAAGGCGAGGTGCCTCCAAAGTGGCCACTTGATGAATATGCACCTGTTTCTATCAACAGATGTTGAAGGATGTGGGTAAAATTCTCCATCATTTCATCCCTCTGTCGCATCAGAGCTTGCTCAAGCAACAGATTGATAGAATCGTCTGCTTCGTTGTTTTTCTTTGCTTCCGCCATTGAGGGTTTCTTGGGTGTGTGAGAGAGATTGTCCTCAAGAGAGACAAGCTCAAGACCCAACTTACTATACTCAGACCTCATCAGGGACATGCACTAAAAATGATCAAGAGCAGCCTCCTCTGATACCACTGATCCAGATTATTTTCGGCACGAAATGAGAGCAGAGATACAATAAAGAAATGCACAGATATATCACAGATATTCAATAATATAACATAAATGTATCAGAGATGCAACCATAAACATAGATATACAGTAATACATGATTTCTATTAATGAAAGAAATGTACAGAGACTATAAAAATACAGAGTGAAAGACTTTCTAGAATGGTGGTAGCTTATCTCTGAGAAGAGATGTGATGGCTACTCACATTCACAAGAATATGATCATTAGAATGAGGCTCTAAGGGCCTTTTTAACATAAGGAAAATCCAAAACCCTAACCCCAGAAGATGAAAATCCAAAAATTTTACGAGCCCCGATGGGGGTAGGTGATATGTCAACTTCCCAGGGGCGTAACTTTGGCATACAATCCTTGTTTGGGGTGCACGATAGATCATTGGAAAGATCTATCCGAGAACTACAACTTTTGGGTGAGCAACATGATCTACGATCCATGTTGCTCTCTGTTTTATCAAAAACCATCGTTTAGGGCCTCAAAATGGCCCCAGAAGTTAAAACCTGCTAAAAATAGTAAATTACCAAAATTGCCAGAAAACTATTTTGAGACAGTTGGAAAAGGTGGGTGGCCACTAATATCCACCTGGATCAAATCATCTATAAATTTCACAAAATATGACGATCCTCCAAAAGAAACTGCAGGGGATGCTCCCCAAACATTTGAATGAATGTAATCAAGGATACTTTTGCTTATATGCCTTCCTGTTTTAAAAAATTTTCTACACTATTTTCCAAAAACAAAATACTTGCAGAAATTCCAATTCATAAACTTCAAACTTGGAAGTGACTTACGATCAACCAGTACATTAAGCCCTTTCTCACTCGTATGACCCAAACACTCATGCCATAAATGAACAGAGTCACTTGCATCTTCAGATGCTACCACTATTTGATTTACTTTCTTCATTCCTTCATACTGATAAAGGTTCTCGATCCTCTTTGCCTTCATGACTACTATGATTCCTTTGGACACCTTTAGTAATCCACCTTGAGTTGTATACCTGTAACCAACATAATCTAGAACTCCCAAAGATATCAAGTTCTTTCTCAGTTCGGGTACATGCCTTACATCTATTAATATTCTTACATAACCATCATGAATTTTAATCCGGATGCTACCAACTCCAACAATTTTACAAGAAAAATCATTTCCCATAAAAACAACAACATCATCAATAGATTGGTAAGTTGAGAACCAATTTCTATGAAGACACATGTGGATGGATACACTAGAATATAAAAACCAATGCTGATGTTGATGTGAAACATCACAAGTAGACAATACCTCATCAACCATACCTGAAATAGAACCTGAACTTGTTTCTGCTAAATTAGCTTCCTTTGCTTATTTTATGGAGTCATCTTTGGATGCATTTTGTCTTTTCCAACAATCCTTCTTGAGATGCCCATATTTTCCACAGAACCAACATTTCTACTTACTCTTCTTTCCTTTTGACTTAGACCTTGATGTACGCCTATGATTTTTCCCTCTTTCTGTAGATTGACCTCTGACCACCATTGCTTCTCTTGTTGAGGTTTCTTTACTAGATATTTTCCTCATCTCCTGAGACAACAAATCTCCCACAACAGTTTCATCATCAATGGCATTTGTTGTGCTAAAACACATAGTTGTGACCAGATGATGCCAAGACTCAGGCCACAAACACAGTAGCATAACCGCCTTGTCCTCATCTTCATATGTTACATCCATACTAGATAATTGACAAATTAGAGTATTGAAAACATTCAAGTGATCAGTAATTTTTGTACCTTCTTTCATCCGTAAGTTGTACAACTACCTCTTCAAAAAGATTATGTTCATCAATTTATTTGTAATATACATAATCTCCATTTTTCTCCACAAACCTGTTGTTGTCTTCTCTTAAGCGATGTTAAACAACACTTCATCTGCCAAACACAAATGAATAGTACTGAGGGCTCTTGCAACCAGATCTTCCTAGTCCTTGTCTATCATGCTTGACAACTTCTTTGTCTTTCCAGCCAATGCCTTTTGCAATCCTTGTTGCACAAGCAGATCCTGCATCTTGAGTTTCCATAGCGCAAATCTATTCTTTTCGTTGAATTTCTCCACCTCAAACTTGTAACTCTACACTTTTTCCATTAGCAGAAAAAATCCAAAACCACTACTTATAAAACTGAGCCTTCTTAAACGTGGAAGAATAATGGTATAAACCCCAAAAATTTTAATAAAAAAAAAAATTTAAACAATATTTTATACCTAAAAAAAAATCTTTTTACTAACCTCACTTTTTATATAAACAAAAGTTCACCTTTTAAACATCCACCCACTTGAATTGTTCATACTTTAAACATTCACTTTTGAAAGATTACAACCATGTCATCATAATAAGACAAGAACCATCGAATTTTTTTACCATTGAATTTGTATATATCGTCTCTCTTGTGAGTGTGGAAGGGGAGCGCGAGTTTGAGAGATTAGCTCTCCTTTTGTGTGGAACGAGGAGTGTCGATTTTCTGGCACTCTATGGTGCACAAACCTTGTGCACCAATTTAGGGAAAATCACAATTTCTTATGTTTGAGAGCATTGACGAGCCTCTAACAATCCCTAGGGAGAGTTAATGACATTATACTCACTCAATCATGCCTTCTTGTGCTCGTAGGAGACCTGCACACAATTCCCCTTGGCTTAACTGTGACACCTACTCAACCTTCTCTCATACCACTTGTTGGGCACTGGAAGAAAAACAAAGCATCAACAAGCAAGATTAAACATGCATAAAACCAAGAACAACAATCACACATTTGACACAATGAATTATGTGGAAACCCAATGCAAGAAAAAACCACGGGAAATGATATTCGGTATTCTTATTATTCAAGGGATAATTACAATAGCCAATCTCAGGCATATGATCATCCTCTCCTCACGCACACTCTGGTCTCTACACACCTTGCACTCCACATCGAACTATCACCTCTATGGGTATGCTCGTATATATAACATCTATCACTCAGTTACACAAACTGATCATGAATAGATCACATAGTTACACGAAAAGTTCATAAATGGATTACACAGTTTGCAATGAGTGCATGTATGCACATTCCTGATTTAGCTAAAATGCATGTGCATGTTGTTATAACCCTATATTTCATAGGATCAGAGTGTGACTGAGATTTCTTCCTTCATAGATGTTATGTGGTAAATGATATTCCATCCTGCAAATAATTTCCAAAAGGAAGAAGGGGAAAGAAAACATCAGCAGGGTCAACACAGTCGAAATACCCCTTGATTGAATAAATTTGGGTATTTAACATAAGAAAATGATTTTATAAGGTGAAATTGGCAAAAGAAGGCTTAGTGCTTTACCCATCACATCGTTTTATCCTAAGTTTGATGATGAACATGACACTTTGTTGTGCAGTGGCTAATCTGCACGCAAGTTGTCAGCAACGACACCCATTGCACTCAGATCAACGACCCTTGATGCATTTCGGACCCCCCTGACTTTTATGCCTTTAACAAAGGGGGGGGGGGCGGGGGGGGGTCCGAAATGGTGGTTTTCCATGGGTGGGACCCATCTAACATGGCGCAGCTACTTTATTTTAGGACCCTCCCTCCCCCTCCTTATACTGTTTACCACCTACCCCACCCTTCGAAATCCTACCAAGCCACTACCAAATACCACTTAACCCCCGCTTACACGTGTCTTCCACTCACGCTCCCTGTCACCTCTACGCATTTGCTCTCCCTCCCACCTTTCAAAATTTTTTCCCTCTCCTCTTACATGTCACCTCCACTCCATACTTCAGTCCACTCTCTAGTTTGCCACATCACCTCTCTGACTTCTCCCTCTACGCAACACCTTCGCATCCACATTCTCCTCTCGCTACCCACCACCTATTCCCTCATTCTATACATGTCATTTTCCACCTATCCCTATCACTTACAATCCTTCATCTACTCATCCCATATCCACTGGACACTTTCCCCCATGTCATCCTATACATAATCATCGTCCTACTCCTGAAACCAACTTTAACTAGTAATCTTCCGAGACAGATTCTGGTCAAAACATGGCTCATTTTGAAAAATCGAAAGAGGTTTTTCTCTGAAATGGTTTGAACTACAATAACCTCCCTAATATTTTTCACAAATGACATGGATTAGGATAATCGAGAGTATCTTCGAGCCCTATTTTTCAGGATTCCGGGTTTTCCTGTTCGACACATATTTTTCAAATGCGGATCTCGGTGAGATGGAGATGAATTTAAAAAACTGAGAGAGGTTTGTTCTCAGAACAAGCCGATATACAAAAATGTATTACATTAATGTATTATATAATAAGAATGTACAAATGTAATGTATAAATTATTATATACATTAATAATTTATTAATAAATTAAAAATACATTAATAATATATATTTACATAAATATGATGATGATGATGATTAACCTCCACTAAGACTGAATTGGTTTATCGGACCTTAAGAGGGTAAGTGATTACTTGTGATTCTTTAGAATTTTGTTTTTGTGTTAAAAAAGCATTAAAAGAAACTTTCCAAGATCACCATACTTTTGTTGAGTTAAGAGGTTAGGAAGGTTGGATGTGTGACAAATATTTTGAAAATGAGATCTAATATGGGTATAGGTTGGACAATCTAAGAGAAAGTGTTTTTCATCTTCAATCTTCTTAGTGTCACAAAGGTGACACACTCTTTCATCCCATGGCGTTTTAGGAATTGACCAACGCCCAGTGTCACTATGGAGCTCGTGACAATTTGTTCTTATCTTAGCAATGCTTATTTTTTTCTTTACACTTGGAAAAACAGATAGATAATTTTGATCTTCTAGATTAGGGTTGATTACATCCTTATAATACCTTGATTTTATTTTTTCCTCTAACTCTTTATCACACCACATTTTCTCCTTAAATTTTGATTTGACCTTTTTTTTAATAATATCTTTATTCTACAAAATGTTGTCTTCCATGATTCCCTAATAATTTATCCAAGATCGAGCATATTTATGCCATCCTCGCTTGTGTTGATGGCGGTTATGACTCGATTTTGAAGCAATTTTAGGAATCCTCTTGTCTTCCATGTTTTTTAACGTGTTCTTATACATTAGGTATCTAGTCATAACCATGCTGTCAATGGGGGAGGCTTGTTTCTAAGAGGATGATGGGATAGGGAATATTTCCTTTAATTTTGAGATTATAGATTATAAAATTCTTTTGTATTTTCTCTATCTTTCTCCAGGATTCATGAGAGATACTAGTGCCCCAGACTTCACATCCATAAATAACAACAGGTGTAACAAGATACTCAAAGAGGAGTATCTTCTTATCCTAACTCCAAATATTAGTTGATTTACAATTGTTTTCAAGCCCATAATAAGCTTTCCATCCCCCAATAATCCTTTTCTCAATACTAAAATTCCAATTGAGCTTGTGGTCATCATCAATTCCAAGATATTTGTATGAAGTCACTTTCTCCAAAAAAAATTTGTCATATAAAAAGGTATCATAAGGGATCTTATTGGATTTAATAATCATGACCTTAGTCCTCTCAGGATTAACAGTCATACCCATATTGGAGCAAAAATGCTTGATGATTCTTAGTTGGTTTTAAAGATCATGGGGACTCCTTGCCATAAGAACGATATCATCAGCATAAAGAAGAAGATCGATGACTATACCAATGAGAGTACGATCGACACAACTTTCTTTTTGCAAGCAATCTTCTAACTTGTCAATGTGTATGCCAAAAATGGTAGGGGACAAGGGACAACCTTGTTTGACTCCGATATTGCAGTTAATCTCTTTTGATTATCCCTCAGTGTTTTTAAACTTAGCAATAATGTTCTCATACATTCTTATTGCAACAGCCCTCAACTCGAGAGGCACTTTTATCTCTTCCAACCTATTCCAAAGGTTTTTCCTAGGAACCATGTCAAAAGCTTTCTAAAGTCAACAAAACAACAAAAAAAATTGGTTTTAGAATTTCAGAATTCCTCTGTAATGCTCCTAAAGGTAACAAGATGGTACATGATTGAATGATATCTCCTAAACCCGAATTGGCCTTTATCTCTTTTACTGTGACTTTCTAGCCAAAGGATAATCTTCTTTCCCAAAATAATTCCATAAATCTTGGCTAAAATCGGGCTAATTATAATGGTCCTATAATTAGAGGGAATGCTTATATCCCCATTTTTAAAAATAGGAAAAATGAGTCTTTGCATCCAGGTGATGCAAGAGCATCATCAACAAGCACACATGGAGAGACAAATCAGTGCCTTAGCGCACCTTTGAATCATTTCAGAATCTTAACCGCTGGCGTTTTCTGCAAATGTTTTTGAAATGATCAAAAACTGAAGAAGATCAAATGCTTGGGAGCTGAATGATCACGAGTGATCTGGGAGTTTCACTCCTATTCTTGAATGTAACGGAACTTAGGTAGCAGTTAGGTTTTATTCGAGAAGACGAGTAGTCAGAGGGAACCCTAAGTGTTGGAGTTACTTCACACACACCTAGGATTTTTTTTTCCTAAGGTTTTTCCTTTTTTATTAGTCATAATTAGTCATTATCCAGTCTCCTATATTTTAGGGGAGAATATTCCACCTAGAGAATATTCTCTTCCAGTTGACACTTCAGTTTGACTAGTTGAGTTGAGTTTAGATGCTGCATTGGTTTTGTCACCATGCAACATTGGGATCATCACCATGATAATTCGACCCTGCCTTGGTATCGTCACCAGAATGGTGCATTACCCTTCATTCCTTGAGTTAAATCCTCACTACTCTTTGGTCAGTCAGTTAACTGAAGACTAGTTGACTAGTTAACTCAACTAGGTGGCAGTTCACTCTCGTAACTGCCAGAGAGACTAGACTAGGTGGAAGTTCACTCCTGTAACTGATGGTGTGTGTCTATATCACTCTAGACCACCACTATGGTGCATCGGTTCTCCTCCAGTGTGCACTCATTGAGTCATATAGAGTATATCATGTGTAAATTATTCATTATTCATAATGGTTAATGAGAATTCTTTCATTCTTTCTCTCCTTCTTCTTATTTCTCCAATTCTCTCTGCAAATGTGTGTATTATTGTTTAACTAGATCTATTATGTGCAGGTTCAAAACATTTACATGGTATCAGAGCCGACGGACTACTAATAAGAAGCTACACCAAATTTTTTTGAAGGTACAAAAGATTGAATACAACGGAAAGATGAATTTCCAAAAAGAATTCATTCTTACACCTTACGACTATTTTGCATGGAAGGAGAAAATATCCATACATATATGAACCAGAGGGTTGTATAGGTTAACCTTGAATATAGATAAAGAACCGACATTAGCCATAGAAAAATCAAAGTATTTAAATCCCATGGTTGAGGCACTCGGAACAATTTGCAGTCTTATTTCTCATGATCTCTTATTTCACATATATTCCTATAAGACTCCCAATGAAGCCTGGACCACCTTGGAAGGGATCTTTGGAAAACAAAATGAGATGAGGGGACACATGTTGGAGGTGGAGCTACTCACACTGGATCCAAAAAGCTTCGACAATTTCCAATATTTCTTTACAAAATTCAAGGATTTACTGTCGCAACTCAAATCTTGCGGGGTTGATAAATCGAAGGAGGAGAAACAAATGGTTCTCACCATTCTCTCCAAGATTGGTCCTGAATTCTATGTATTCGTATCCACATTTCATTACTTCATATTCGCCTCTGGAGCCACCTGGAAGATGCCTTCTCTTGAGGACTTTATCAAAGAACTGACACAAGAGAAAACCAATCTCATCAACATGGGCACAATCAAAGGCCCAAAGGCGCATGCACTCATTGTGAAAGATGGAAGCCAAAATTATCAGAAATCTAAAGATAAAGATAAATGGAAAGATCATGCACATCCGAAGAAGGAAGGGTACACAAAACCTTTCATCGATGCCTCTGGATCCAAAGGAGAAAAGGGAAGAAAAGGGGGGAAATGAACATACTATAACAAAGGATTCCATTCGGAATCCACATGCATGCAAAAAAAAAATAGATATGATGTCTCAAATACTTCAGAAAAACAACCTTGGAGATCGCATCCCCGAGGGTGCCAAGAAGAAGAAGCCAAAAGATCTGAATTCCAAGATAGGCAATTCTAGTCATGCCTTGATTTCCATCAACTCCTCTCCCGATGCTTTGATTGTAGATTTAGGAGCATCACATCACATGGCTTCCTCAAAAGCAGTATATTCTTCTTTGGATTCATGCAAAGGTCCTCCCATTCATATGGGGGACAACTCTTCTATCATAGTCACCAACAAAGGAAGGATTGAAATCACCAACGGAAGCTTCGAGAATGTGTTGCACGTTCCCAAACTTTCTATAAACCTTCTCTCCGTGTATCAGATGATGAATTCAAGCACCGAAAATAAATTCATATTCACACCAAATTTTGTGGACATCTACGACATGCAAACCAACTCCAGGCTTGCTACCAGTGAGGTAAATGATCAGTCTAGATTGCATACATTTTCTGAATTCATTGAACCTGATTCTGCCTTACTGCTTACTCATGCTGATGAAAGTAGTATGATATGGCATGAAAGGTTTGGACATTTGAATTTCAGACACATGCAACAACTTAGCAAGAAAATATTGGTGGATGGTCTACCAAACATCCATTTCTCCAATGGAGTGTGTGAGGGATGTGTTCTCGGGAAACACCCTCAAGAGAAATTCGACAAGGGAAAGTCTCACAGAGCCTCCACACCTTTAGATGTGATCCATAGTGACCTCTTGGGTCTTTTTCCGCATCCATCGATCAACAAAGCAAGGTTTGTTCTCATTTTTGTTGACAATTTATCATGTTTTACATGGATCTACTTTATCAAGAGAAAATACGAGGTCTTTCAACACCTCAAAGATTTCAAAGCCTTAGTTGAGACACAGTCCAGAAAGAAGATAAAATTCCTTCGAACTGATAATGGGGGAGAGTATGTAAATGATGAGATCCATAATATTTTCCATGAGGCAGGGATTCAGTTACAGCAAACAGTTCCTTATACTCCACAGCAAAATGAAGTTGCTAAGAGGAAAACCCGATCTCTAAAGTTGATGGCATCTTGCATGTTGAATGCAAAGTCACTACCACAGAGACTATGGGCCGAAGCACTTAACTGTGAAACATACATCCAAAACATATCTCCCCAAAAATATTTCAAGGATAAGACCCCCTACGAGGCTTGGAGCGACCTCAAACTGGAAGTCACCCACTTTCGCATTTTTGGTTCACGTGCAAGAGACATGATTCCCTCTGAAAAGGAGAAGGCACTTGATCAACAGAGCACTGAGTGCATTTTTGTTGGATACCCCAACGGTGTGAAGGGATATCGGCTTATTGATCTTTCCTCGGACGGACTCATCACTGAGAGTAGTGTCCAATTCGAGGAAAGTGTCTCGCATGTACCTCAGTAGCCGCATGCAGGCACCTTCACTCTTCCACCTATCCGAGATGATGAGAATGCACATGCCGACTCTTCTTCAGATGACAATTCTGATTCAAAGGACTCACATGATTCATATTCAGAGTCAGTACAATTAGATGCAGAGTCAAATAATCCAGATGTAGAGTTAGAGCATCCAGATGCAGTTACAGAGCCAGAGTAGAGGCCCAAGTGGGCACATACTACTCTTCAGGATGCAAGGGATCTCGTTGGTGATCCATCCGATATTAGGAGGACTCGATCAGATTTCGAGGAGCCTCCTGCTGCACTCACTGCCACTGAACCATTTCCCTCCAGGCATCTTTTCTTGGTTCAGATCCAGAGTCTTATGGCGAGGCTACTGGAAATCCCTTTTGGGAATCTGCCATGCAAGAGTAGTACAACCCCCTCCTAGAGAACCAGACTTGGGATCTGGTTCCCCTTACTTCTGGGATGAAACTTGTCAGATTCAAATGGGTCTATAGGACCAAGAGTGGAGCGGATAGATAGATTAACAGATACAAAGTCAGGCTTGTCGCCAAAGGCTTTCAGCAAGTGCATGGTATTGACTATGATGAGACCTTCGCTCCAGTAGAGAATATGGATTCCATACAATTGGCACTTTCCATTGCGGGAGCCAAGGGATGGGAAGTTCATCAGATGGACGTGAAGAATAAACTTCTTTACGGTGATCTCTCTAAGGAGATCTATATGGAGAAACCCTAGGTATTTATGCAGGACTCATCTTTGGTCTGTCGACTGAAAAAGTCACTTTATGGCCTCAAGCAGGCTCCTAGGGCATGGTATGCCAAGATGGATTTCTACCCGTTGTCACATAAATTTGTACGTTGTAAATCAGACCTGAATGTCTACATGGTCAGGACGGTTGATTCACTTCTACTTTTAGTTCTGTATGTAGATGATTTGTTGATCACCGAGTGCTCGACTTCAATGATTACTGCAATCAAGAGGATTCTACATGACATGTTTTTGATGACGGACATTGTTGTTGGGTATTCTACCCTACGGACTAATAAGCTAGGGCTCTAAGCTCATACGCAGATCATGACCCTCAAGACTTAACTTTTAACCTTCTACCCGAATCTAAAACCCCTTTTTTCACATGCACACAAGGGAAGAATTAACCAACCTTTTTCGACGGTTGAAGTAGATCCTCCGTTGAGCTTCTTATCTCCTTGCTGCTGCTGCTCCTTCCAAAAGCTTCCCTGCAATCAAGACAAGACTATGCATGCATGCTACTGATCTATTCTAAGGTTAG
>ML792395.1:357744-367933 GCA_009831015.1 Picea engelmannii | reverse complement strand
AGTCGAAATACCCCTTGATTGAATAAATTTGGGTATTTAACATAAGAAAATGATTTTATAAGGTGAAATTGGAAAAAGAAGGCTTAGCGCTTTACCCATCACATGTTTTTATCCTAAGTTTGATGATGGACATGACACTTTGTTGTGCAATGGAAAATCTCCATGCAAGTTGTCAGCAACGACACCCATCTTGCTCAGATTGACGAACCTTGGTGCATTTCAGACCCCCTCGACCTTTCTACCTTTAACGGAGGTGGGGGTGAATGGTGGTTTTCCATGGGAGGGCCCTACCTAATGTGGCGCCTCTGCATTATTTTGGACCACCCCCCCCCTCCTTCCTAATACCGTTTACCACCTAACTCCCCCCCCTCCGAAATCCTGCCAAGACACTACCCAATACCACTTAACCCTTTCTTACACATGTCTTCCACTCACGCTCCCTGTCACCTCTATGCATTTACTCTCCCTCCCACCTTTCGACATTTTTTTCCCTCTCCTCTTACATGTCACCTCCACTCCATACTTCACTCCACTCTCTAGTCTGCCACATCACCTCTCTGACTTCTCCCCCTACACATCACCTTCACATCCACATTCTCCTCTCGCTACCCGCTACCTATCCCCTCATTTGCTACATGGAATTTTATGACTATCCCTATTGCTTACAATCCTTAATCTACACATACCATCTCCCCTTGACACTTTCCCCCACGTCATCCTATACGTAATCACCGTCCTCCTCCCGAAACCATTTTTAACCAGTGATCTTCCGAGACGGATTTTGGGAAAATCGTGGATCATTTTGAAAAAACGAAAGAGGTCTTTCTCCGTAATGGGATGAAATAAAATAACCTCTCTCATATTTTCACAGGTGCCGTGAATTAGGAGAATCAAGATTATATTTGAGCCCTATTTTTTGGGATTCTAGATTTTCCTGTTTGACACATATTTTTCAAATGTGGATCCCAATCAGATGGAGATGAATTTCAAAAATAAGAGAGACATTTTTTCTCAGAACAAGATGATATACAAAAACCTCCCCCATATTTTACACAGCTATCTCATATTGGGAGAATCGGAGACTTCCTTGGACCCTATGTTTTCAAAAATGCGGAAGGCGAATTATTCAAAGGGACAGATTGCAATGAAATCAGAGGACATGGATACACCTAGTTGTTGAAGATCCACAGTCAATCCATATCCATATTTTGATGCGGTTGGAAGAAATTATTGACAACCCAGCAAATGGATAGATCATTAACCAATCAGTGCTAGAAACCCTAAACGAATATTAACAGTCATGAATTGTTGTAATAAAAAATATTATTAGGTTAAATCTTCCTAGAATAAATCTTGGTCATTTATGACAAGTTCATTATAAATAAGTTTATAAATACTTCTTGTTTTTAAGTATGAGGGGTTGGGACCTATTACTAGGATAGGACCAATATTGTAAAGCAGTTAATAGAGCCCCCTTTAATCAAATTTCAGTAATACAAGACAAGATTTTCAGGATTCATGTGGCATATCTATTTGGTGAAGTGTCTCTTTTGTAATATGTTTTCCCTGTTACATATTGTTCTCTTTCTGAATTATTCAATAGAATATTAAGAGCATAATTTGTTTAAAAGTACTCTTTGTTTCTAGATTTTGGATAATTTCTATGTTTTCTACTAGAGGGTTAGTTCCAAAATTCTTAATTTCTCTGCTACAATCCTCTTTCCTCACCTTTTATTTCCCATCACTCAAAAATATCAAGAATCCAACAAAGGTGCCTATCCTACCCTGTAATTTTTCCTGTAGAACCTTCCTTGATTGAATTAGGCCTCTTTGACTCCATTTCCCAATGGCCTTCCCTTCCTGTTCCAACCAAGCAATTTAAAAACCAAACACTGTACTTTCATAACTAGCCTAAAATTCCCAGCAAATAGAGCTAAATCATATAAAGAGATCCCTCTCTGAGTCTTGGAGGGCTAGATCCTCAAATCCAAAGTGGTTTTGTAGTTGCCTCTGCTCATTTCTTCTTCAGCCTGAGAAATTACAGAGCGTTAACACATGTGAGCGCATGAGGAAATTCATTGGCATGTTTCCAAAAATATCCACCTTGACAACAATTTACATGATATATCATGCCCTTAATTAATTCATCATATTTTCTACAAGCCAAGAGAAGCCAAACACCACCGTAGCTTTTCTAACAAAACTAGTTTCGTAAACATGTCTGCAGAATTCACTTTTGTGTGGACCTTTTCTAGATCCACTCCACCTTCATCAACAACCTCTCTTACAAAATGGTACTTAACATAAATATGTTTCATCTTACTGTGATAAGCTGGATTTCTATCCAAATGAATATCACTTTGGCTATCACAAAATACTTTCACCTTGTTCTACTTCCTTCCAAACTCACCCAACAAACCCTGTAACCAAATTTTCTCCTTCCATGCATGTGAATAAACCATATATTCTTCCTCAGTAGTGGATAAAGAAACTACATTTTGAAGCTTTAACATACAACCAACAAGTCCTCCTGCAAGAGTAAGTACATATACTGAAGTGGATCTCCTTTTATCCAAGTCACCTACAAAATATGAATCTACATAACCACAAATTGAATCTCTGGAACCATCATATGTGATAGAATAATTGCTTGTGCCACTAAGATATCGAAGCACCCATTTCACTACATACCAATGCTCTTTTCTTGGATTTTCCATGTATCGAATGACAACACCAACTACATGTGAAATATCTGGTCTAGTACTCACCATCACATACATCAAACTTCCCACTGCATTAACATATGGTACACGAGACATATAATCCTTTTCTTCGTCATTACTAAAAAATATACCTAAAGAAAGCTTGAAATGGAAAGCCAAAGGGATATGTACAGGTTTCACATTATTCATACTGAATCTCTTAAATATTTTATCCACATACTTATGTTATGATAACCACAACTTACCATTTTTCCTATCTCTGTGTATCTCCATGCCTAAGATTTGTTGTGTTGCTCCTATATCCTTTATATCAAACACCCTAGACAACCGAGCCTTTAACCTGTTGATTTTGACCATGAGTTTCCTTTCCACAAGCATATTGTCAACATATAACACTAAAATAATGAAGATGTTGCTTTCCAACTTTTTAAAGTAAACACAATGATCATATTCATTTCTTGTAAAATTTAGGCTCACCATGAAGGAATCAAACTTCTTGTACCATTTCCTGGGAGACTGTCTCAGGCCATACAATGACTTCTTAAGTTTGAAAACAAACCTCTTATTTCGATCCTGAACAAACTCTTCTAGTTGTTCCATATATATATCCTCATCTAAATCTCCATGTAGAAACGTTGTTTTAACATCTAGTTTCTCTAACTCAAGGTCAATTAAATAAACTAGTGCTAACACAATACAAACTAAAACAAGCTTCACAACTGGTGAAAATATCTCATGAAAATCAATACCTTCCTTTTGAGAATACCCTTTTGCTACCAATATCTCTTTATACCTTTCGAATTTATCATCAACACCCTTTTTCAGTTTGTAGACCCACTTTCATCCGACAACCTTCCTATCCTTTGGAAGTTCTACCAAGTCCCATGTTTTATTCCTCTCTAAGGCATCCATTTCTTCTTTCATAGCTTTCTTTTGTTGAGAATTCATTTTTTCTTTCATAACTTTCTTCCATTGAGCATTTTCAGATACCTTAATTTCTTCCTGAAAACAACTAGGTTCTCCATCAATAGAAACCAAAGCCACAGATGAAACATAATCATGATACCTTGTAGGAGGATTCATGACCCGTGAATATCTCCTTAGTAATGGTTGCGGCATATCCTCGATTTCCTGGATATTTTTTGCATCTTCATCTTCTTCTTCTGGAACTACCTTGCAACACTTTTTAGGTGGATCAATAGTTGGAACTACCTCTAGTATTCTGTAGAGATGACCCCCCAAAGTAACAATGACACTACGGGGTTGAGACTCATAAACATCATGGCATATCCACATATATGGTTGGCCCAAGAGAACATCACAGACATCTAGTGGGGAAATATCACATAATACCTCATCCTTGAAGGGTTGGATGTCATATGACAATCCACACTGTTGGCTGACATAGAGATCTCGTCCTTGGCGAAGCCACCCGATGTTGTATGGCTGCGGGTGTGGTGTTGTTGACAATCCCAACTGTTTGAAAACCTCTACTGAGATGAGGTTCTTATGGCTTATGCTATCAACAATAAAATGCAGTGGGGTCCCCTTCACCCACATCTGTGAATGAAAAAGGCACTCCCCCTCTTCAGGATATGTTGGTTCTTCTAGTTGAATTGTTGCAGTCATGATAATAGCAGTGGGGTCTACGTCAGTGATATGTCCTTTACCAGTAATTTTAGAATCAGATTCTGGATCAGGGTTTGGTTCCTTCTCTTTGATCTCAGCCACCAATGAATGTTTTGAGAGAAATTCATCGGTGTTGTGCAAGGGGCTTTTGTGGAAATCGCACCATTTTCTGGTGTCCTTGTTTGTCTTCCTGTGACCCTTCTTTTGTTGTGGCTTGGATTGGTTTTTGGGAGACTATTTGTCGGGGTTTTCTTTGTCATACTTTGGTTGTTGCAGATTCGTAGACCCAAACTCTCATTTTTTCTGGTGCTTAAATTTCTGCTCGATTTTAACAGCATAACGATAAGAAGGACCGAGTGATGATATGTCCAGAAAATCCATTTCATTTTGTATGTATTTGTCTATAGCCCCACGGTATTTTAGAACCAAATGTTGTTCAGAGTCCTTGATACCCAACTTGGTGTGCAAGGTATGGAAGGTATTAATGAACTCTAGAACTACTTGGCCCCTCTCTTGCCACAGTGTGGTCCATCTCATGTATTGGTCCTCATAGTTGCCAATAGGGTAATACTGTTCCTTTACCGCATCCACAAAAAAATCCCAAGTGGGCTCGGCCCCATATATTCCAGAATCTTCTATGGAACTCTGCTCCTAGTAAGTTTCCCACCAATGTTTGACATGGGGGAGAGCCTTAAGGAGTGCAAAGGTGATCTTTTCTCTGTCGGAAAAATTGTGAACAAAGAAATAACCTTCTAGCAGATTTAACCATTTGTCTAAGGATTTTGCATCTATCTGTCCTTCAAATACAAGAATATCAAAATTAACATGTACCTTGAAAGGCGAGGTGACTCCAAATTGGTTGCTTGATGAAGATGCATCTATTGCTATCAAGAGGCATTGAAGGATGTGGGAAATATACTCCATCATTTCCTCCCTCTATTGCATGAGAGCTTGCTCAAGCAACAGATTGATAGAATCGTCTTCTCTGTTGTTTTTCTTTGCTTCTACCATTGAGGGTTTCTTGGGTGTGATCTGAAAATGGAAGGTACTTGTTTAAGGGTGCAAGGTATCCATTTTCCA
This sequence comes from Picea engelmannii, assembly GCA_009831015.1. Classification (NCBI taxonomy): domain Eukaryota; kingdom Viridiplantae; phylum Streptophyta; class Pinopsida; order Pinales; family Pinaceae; genus Picea; species Picea engelmannii. The sequence goes on along the minus strand of ML792395.1, from coordinate 362,501 downwards.
TAATTCAAAATGTGAGTTATACACTCCAATGTGACCTCTGAAAATGTGAGAACTTACTATTTCTTATACAGAGATAGACTGTAGGAGCATTTACCGGACATGTCACCTCTAAAGAGAGGATGAGTTCCAAAGGCTACCTGGCCCTTTACAGGCTCTGCCTAAAGAAATAATAAGTAAGCACTTAGAAGTCTTTCCCATACACTTGCTTCATGTGTTTAAAATGTGCAATAGGTTTAGGTATTAAGTTCTTGGTTTTTCTTTGCAAAGTTCATGTGTGAGGAAAGGTTCTTTGACATGATTAAATATGTGTTATAAACCAAAACACAGCAGTATATAATGCATCAAATAACACATCAAAATCACAACACCCAACTTGATAAAGCAGTTCACCCACTTCAGGCTACATCTGCTGGACCAAACCTTCCAAACTAGGCTTGTCCTCTTGTATTAAAAATGCTCCAAATGCTAATACAATAATATAAATGTCTCAAAAGACAGAACTGACTGTAAATACAGAATCAGAAGATAGGAATTAGCTGAACATTCTCTTTCCCAATCACTAAACAGTGAAAATGTACCTTATACAGTACTTTCCCCAAATGGCCCTAGTGGCCCTTTAATCTTGAATGGAGAATTTCATGGTGAATATGACCTCCAATGGTTATGAAACCTCTTCCATCAGATTCAGAAGGTCTAAAATAGCCAACCTAGGCTTTTGAATCACCAAAAATGGCTGAACATAGCCTCCCAACAGCTCCAGCACTGAAATGGCCCTGGTGGCCCTAAAAGCTTCCCTGAAGCAAAATCACCTGTAAATCACCTCCAATGGCTCTGAAACCTGCTCCAATGGCTCCATAAGGTCGAAGAGACCCAAAATCCATCCAAATTTCGTGAAGAATGGTTTTCCCTAGCTCCAGTTATGCAAAAAACAAACTCCCCTTCTTTTTCTCAACAAAACTCCACTAAAATTGGAGTAGCGGGGGTTAATATTCTAAAAATAGCAAAAATCCCAAAATTGGCGGACTCCCGCTCCAAAAAAAATGCGCCAACCTCCATTTGTAATGGTCACATGTGAACGGTTTCATAACCGTGTTTAAAATGTTAATATCGCGCTCCATTTCCCATTGTAATGGTCATATGAGGTTCAATATGACCGTGGGTCATGTTACAATTACCGCCCGCGCCGTTTTAAAGTTTGGTCACATGTAACGGTTATATAAAATATAACCGTGTATATAATAACACAAAACCCGCGCAACATATTTTGATAAAGGACTTGGTCATATGTGAAAGGTTTATATGACCGGGGGTTAACATTTGAGAAATTCCCCGCGCGCATAATTTGATAAACAGGGTCATGTGTATTCATCGTGTGACCGGGGGCTGGGGCTTAGCCCCGGCCCTACCCCCGCCGACCATTGCATAAACTTAGATTCAAATGAATTGAAACAGGTGCCCATAACAGGCAACAAAGAGCGGCGAGTTGGTTATCGGAGGTGTTGTTAAGTCATTGCCAATGGAGGAGGTCGCGGGTTCGATCCCCGTCGACCCAAATAACTTTTGACATAGGCATTATTGGCAAAACCCTAGGGTGCCACGTGGCATCCCTTGAGTGGGCCACGTGGCACCCTATTATTAGCCCAAAAAAGAGCCACGTGTCACAATTTAATTCGCCCAACTGTCACCATAAATGCTTGCCATGTGTCAATCGTACGATCCAGTCACCCGCCACGTCATCCTGCCACACGGATGCTGACGTCATCATGTGCCACGTGTCACCCTCTCAGTGGTGACACGTGTCACTTCCCAATTGGTCAAACCATATGCCGAAAATGCCAAAAATGCATGACACGTGTCATGCCCAGAAGCTGCCACGTGTCCTGTACGGTCCTGCCACGTCACTGTACGGCCGCCACGTCACCTGTACGGCCTGCCACGTCAGCTGTATGGCCTGCCCAGTCAGCATCAAAATTTTGCCTGTTTGGCTCGGCGAACAGACCTCAATAACTTCTCCATACAGAATCCGTTTGCGAAAGTAAATATACCGCCGGAATCAGGAGAACGAGACGGACGCAATGGAACCGTTTTCGTTGCATTCCGAGCACTTTGAAAATTGAGCATTTTTTAGACCCCTGGTCCAGATTCTGATCAGGGTGTGTGAGAGAAATTGTCCTCAAGAGAGGCAAGCTCGAGACCCAACTTGCTATACTCAGACCTCGTCGGGGACATGCACTGAAAATGATCAAGAGCAGCCTCCTCTGATACCACTGATCCGAATTATTTTTGGCACGAAATGAGAGTGGAGATACAATAAAGAAATGCACAGATATATCGCAGATATTCAATAATATAAAAAAAATGTATCATAGATGCAACCATAAACACAGATATACAATAATACACGATTTCTATTAATGAAAGAAATGTACAGAGACTGTAAAAATACAGAGTGAAAGACTTGCTAGAATGGTGGCAGCTTATCTCTTAGAAGAGATGTGACGGCTACTCGCATTCGCAAGAAGATGATCATTACAATGAAACTCTAAGGGCCTTTTTAACATAAGGAAAATCCAAACCCTAACCCCAGAAGATGAAAATCCAAAAAGTTTGTGGGCCCCGATGGGGGTAGTTGATACGTCAACTTCCCAGGGGCGTAACTTTGGCATACAATCTTTGTTTGGGGCGCACGATAGCTCATTCGAAAGATCTATCCGAGAAATAAAACTTTTGGGTGAGAAACATGATCTACGATCCATGTTTCTACCCATTTCTCAAAATCCATTGTTTAGGGCCTCAAAATGGCCCCAGAAGTTAAAACCTGCTAAAAATAGTAAATTATGAAAATTGCCAGAAAGTTGTTTTGAGACAGTTGGAAAAGGTGGGTGGCCACCAATATCCACCTGGATCAAATCATCTATAAATTTCACAAAATATGACGATCCTCCAAAAAAAACTATAGGGGATGGTTGTTGGTCTCCAGTTTTGATCATGTTTTTGCCTATATTATATTCCAAATACCTCCATTTCTATACCCGGTACCACCCTTTTGGCCTTGTTTTGACATAATTGACATATCCCTACCATTCAATGGGCTACTTAAGGTATCTTTACGTTTCAAGATATTCTTATGCATTTTGATGCTTTAAATTGATATTGAAACTAATGTCGCTTGGGTTAGGTACCACTTCTATTTTTGGAACAGGTTTGACAGTACCAGGTACCAACTCGTACCCATGGAGATACCAATGAAGCTTCTCAAGATCTGTGCATTATGGTCAGAATGGGAGACAGAGAGATTCACATGACAAATGGGATCATCGCTCATATGATGATGAAAGGCACGATGATAGAACTGAGTCATTATATTTCATGATTCACACTTCGTGACACTACGTGTCACGAAGATGTGAAGACCGTTTTTAAAACTTGATTTCAAGCTATTTTCGGATCGGGGATCCGTTTGAACTTATGTATTTTTGCTTTAGACTGTTATAAATAGGAGATCATTCCTGAGAACGGGTTGGATTATGTTATGTCATGAACACATGTTTCTGAATACAAAACTGCTATTGCGTTATGTTATTCGACTGGTATACGATTTGAGTATTTTCTTCTGAGTTAATAAAGCATGAAGTTTACACCATGTTTGCATAGAATGATATAGTTGGTTCTGGTTATTACTTACAGCGTTTGTGCCGTTTGGTTGGGCCCGCCAAACAGGTGCAAGCCGCTACTTTATTCTGTCATAGATTTAGTTATTTCAGTGTGTTAGTGTTTGCTTACACTATAGTTTAAAGTTTCAGAATTAACTCGTTCAAAATTGTGTTTATTTATTCTTCAACTGAATCGTTCCAGCATATTGATATCCTTTACGTTGATGAGTATTGAATGCATGACTGATTCCTGTAGGGTTTCGAGTATGAACGTGGTTTGTTTGGCTTCTAGTTTTCAATTCGAACATCACTTAGAGATTGAGTGAACTTTGCTTTGTTAGATAGTTAGTTACCATGCTTAATTAGAATAGTTAGATTACAGTTAAATTAGAGGAAGCTTCCGGTACCAGTAGGGTAAGTAGGGTGTTTCTTTGTCTTCCTGTGGACAGATTTAGATTCATTTTTTATGTCCAGTTTAAATGCATTCTAGGAAATACTCTTTCTGGCATGACTTGAATAGAAATGGTGATGATAGATGATTAAAAGTAGTGGTGGAATAATCTTGTGAAATCACACTTCTGAATGGAAATAGAAGCACCAACATTTAAGCATAGGACTGTTTTCTGTTGATGACTTAAATAGGAAATGCTAAGTTTCAAGATAGTCATTAAGATTCAAGTTCTCAGAGTGAGTTTGTGTTTTCTTCTTAAGATAGTTTTTAAGTAGGGATCAGAATCTTACCCGCACATACGGTGTAGAAGCTCGAAGTTTACTTACCCTGGTTTGACAATTTAGTGTTTCAGGTCATTAGAATCGTTAATATTGTAGCCTGACATTTTTGGCACCGTTGCCAGGGAGCTGTTTAAAAGGTAAGAAGATAGTTGTCTTGATTAGTTTTAGAATGCACTTAGTTTGGTGTGGTATGTTAGCAGGTTGATAGTAAGAGGAGCTGTGGAACAGAAAGGGGTGAAAACCGACATATCAGTTATCACAGGTACTCTGAAACTCAATCTTAGTTTCTTTTCTTTCATTTAGTATGACTTCATGAGAAATAGAGATCCTAGAGGTAGATTTAGGAGAAATATAAAACCACAAAAATAAGAA
>ML792395.1:340299-351968 GCA_009831015.1 Picea engelmannii | reverse complement strand
ATTATTCTTTACCAGACCTGGTGAATTATTATGGGAAAGAAACCCCCTTAGAGTCTTCTTTTGGCATTTCCTCAGACTCTCCAAATATGAGGAAGCAATGAGCATGTACTAACTTGGGCTCATAAAATCCACAAGTAAGTGATCACTGTTCTAAAAATTATGTCTGCAAGATTTCTATCTACTCTCGTGTTGGATGATGTGGATTACGTCAAGATCCACCTTCCAACAAATCTCACTCCATTGACATCAGCACCTTATCTGGAGTAGAGGTTAGAGATTATTTAGCACCCTGGACTCTGCATGCCTTAATGGTAGATGTCTTTGCTAACAGCCATGGGAATACACCAATGTCTCTTGGTTGATAGATCCTACAGGTGAATCGACACCAACACCTCTATTCGTACCTGCTAGGATGTGATGTAGGTACCTTGAGGCCCATTGACATCACAGGTGGGTCATCTCGCATCGGTTAACAACATTCATTAATGGCTGGTAATCCGATGATTTCTGTTTGTGTTCGACTCCAGAACATCTATTCACACAAATTAGACTTGTACCAGGGGTGAAGCTTTGAAGGTGTTGGAGACATGATTTCAGATCTTTTTTAGGACAGAAAAAAAGCCAGGTTCAGGGGTCATCCTCAGATAATCTGCTGTTATACACAGGAAGTTCTTCTCAGAATGGTATTATTCGTTCAAATTCTTTTGCAGATTCCTGAGTGTCCCATTAGTACCAGTCAGTACCAGCACAGAGTTCATCAGTTACAGGTTCATCAGAAAGACCAGAGCAGTTACAATTTTCGCGCCCTTCAAATCCAGACTTAACTTCAAAAGACAATTCTACAAAAAGACTTGCATAACAATGGGGATAGGTAATTTAACTCAGGTGTGTTTAGTTCATGTTGATTTATTGTATTAATTTGCATACTAATAAGTTTGAACTAAGGGTGCCTTGATTACTCCATAACGTTTCATCATTTCCACGACCTGTACCTAATGAACTAACCTACCATTTCATGTCATAAAAAATACACCACATTACCGAAACTGAGTTCGATTTGACTCGGATATGATAAATCTACACCCTTGTATGACCTTCATCATTTTCTGACACCCTATCTATCTCCATGACAATTCAAATATTATCATATAATTTTCTTCCCGACCATTCCCTTCATCACATTCTCTTCCTTCGTCACCCTCATCCAACCTTCGCTGCCCACCTATAGACTTCCCCTGTAATACCAAGTGGAGCCATGGTAGAAAATCGCCATGAGCCAGAAACATATGCAGACTTGGAAGCCCTCCCAGAGTATGGGGCAACCAGAGATATTTTTAAGGAAGCAATGTGGGAGCCATTTCTGAAGAAGTTCGATGGATATAACGATGCAATCACACTCCAATTTGCTCTGCATTTCGAGGGTGGGTCCGCCAAGGTGGGCGAGCTCGAGTTCGAGGTCACGGAGAAGTTCATTTCAGAGGCAATTCGATTGCCCACCATAGGCCAAAGATGGACAAAGGGACAACCAGTCGATAAAAATCTCTGTACGCAGTTGTTGAAACCTCAGTACCGAGAAACACAGTGGTCCGAGGGAACATCCGGTCGTGGTTGGAACCACAATGGGCTCAATTGTTGGCCATCATCCAGCGTTACCTCACATGTGAGGGTCGATATACCATCATATTCCCCTTCCATGCCCGAATCTTGTTACACTTCACAGGTACTCTGCTGAACATACCCTATTTTTTGTTGAAAAGTTTAAAAAGGATGGTCGAACAGGTCCAAAAGGATAACGAGTTTCGAGGGAGTTTATTCCATTTTGTCCTAGTTAAAATATTGATTAAATCTACACTGTCGAAGAAGCAAGAAACTTGGGACCTATTCACTGTAGAAACCCTCGTCTGTGCCCAGTCTAAAGATAGGAATGTGAAGCCTGTTCCCCCACACAACAAGTTGAACTCCAGGAAAAAGAAGGTCAAAACCCTGACTAAAGACTATGTTGGGGACCCTAATCCAGAACCTCCAATTGATGATGAAGTAGAAACCAATACTGAAACTGGGAAGGGCACCACACCTACAGAGGAAAACATTGAAATCCCAAGTTCTCCCTAGCTGCCAAGAACATAATTGACGTGGAGGAACTAACCGAGTCAACTGACAATCCTAGGAGGAATCCGAAAAGAAAATGTAAAAGTGTATTGTCAGGAATGGACAACTCGGTGCCTAGTTACCCACCACAAGAGAGATTGGAAAGTGTGGATGGTCACGAGGAGGCCCCAGAGCCCTCTGAAATGACCTGGACTCTGTCCCAACTCATTCGAAAAAACCGTAAAATGAATCGGCAGGCTACTACGCCCAAAGGAATTGTGCAGAATGAGTCAATTCAAGTACCAACCGGTACCCCTGTTCAGATGCAAAGAGAGTCCACTCCCGGACCTAGTCCAGCTGACACCTATGAACAAAGCCCAAATGAGTTCACCCCTGAACTTAGTCTAGATCATAATTTTGATCTAGTTGACACTTATGAACGTAGCCCAGATGAGTTCACTCCTGAACTCAGTCCAAATCATGATTCCGATAGAGTTCACACCCCTGCTCAAAGCCCATATGAGTTTACTCATGCGTCTAGCCCTCAAGCACAGCCAGGACAAGATCAAACATTTGAAACCCACTGCGAGATTTCCTCCAGTCGATCCTTGAAACCAATGGTGGCGAAACTAGAAAGCAAGAATAATAGATTGAAGGAGAAGTTGCATGAGTACATTGTATTGGATAGACATATTAAAACTGAGAATGAACTCATGAAACTCAGGGTAACTCACCTCTTGTCCAAAATTGAAAGGTTAAAGAAGAGGAATAAGGATATTTTCAAAAGGAACAGGCAACTTCAGAGGACTGCCAGAAAGCATATTATAATCAACAGAGTCCTCAAGAAAGAAATCAGGAATCTAAAGAAACATGAGAGGCTACAAATGTTGGTTGCAGCCGCTGCAACCCTCTGATTGCTACCAGTCTTTGACTTTTGTTGCCTGAGGACAGGCAAAGACTGCAGTGTGGGGGGATGTTGGTCTCTAGTTTTGATAATGTTTTTGCCTATATTATATTCCAAAGACCTCCATTTCTATACCCAGTACCACCCTTTTGGCCTTGTTTTGACATAATTGACATCTCCCTACCATTCAATGGGCTACTTAAGGTATCTTTACGTTTCAAGCTATTCTTATGCATTTTGATGCTTTAAATTGATATTGAAACTAATGTTGCTTGGGTTAGGTACCACTTCTATTTTTGGAACAGGATTGCCAGTACCAGGTACCAACTCGTACCTGTGGAGATACCAATGAAGCTGCTCAAGATCTGTGCATTATGGTCAGAATGGGAGACAGAGAGATTCAAATGACAGATGGGATCATTACTCATATGATGATGAAAGGCACGATGATAGAACTGAGTCGTTATATTTCATGATTCACACTTCGTGACACTACGTGTCACGAAGATGTGAAGACCGTTTTTAAAACTTGATTTCAAGCTATTTTCGGATCGGGGATCCGTTTGAACGTATGTATTTTTTATTTAGATTGTTATAAACAGGAGATCATTCCTAAGAACGGGTTGGATTATGTTATGTCATGAACACATGTTTCTGAATACAAAACTATTGTTGCGTTATGTTATTCGACTGGTATACGATTTGAGTATTTTCTTATGAGTTAATAAAGCATGAAGTTTACACCATGTTTGCATAGAATGATATAGTTGGTTCTGGTTATTACTTACAGTGTTTGTGTCGTTTGGTTGGGCCCGCCAAACAAGTGCAAGCCGCTGCTTTATTCTGTCATAGATTTAGTTATTTTAGTGTGTTAGTGTTTGCTTACACGATAGTTTAAAGTTTCAGAATTAACTCGTTCAAAATTGTGTTTATTTATTCTTCAACTGAATCATTCCAGCATACTGATATCCTTTACGTTGATGAGTATTGAACGCATGAATGATTCCTGTAGGGTTTCGAGTATGAACGTGGTTTGTTTGGCTTCTAGTTTTCAATTCGAACATCACTTAGAGATTGAGTGAACTTTGCTTTGTTAGATAGTTAGTTTCCCTGCTTAATTAGAATAGTTAGATTACAGTTAAATTAGAGGAAGCTTCCGGTACCAGTAGGGTAAGTAGGGTGTTTCTTTGTTTTCCTGTGGACAGATTTAGATTCATTTTTGATGTCTAGTTTAAATGCATTCTAGGAAATACTCTTTCTGGCATGACTTGAATAGAAATGGTGATGATAGATGATTAAAAGTAGTGGTGGAATAATCTTGTGAAATCACACTTCTGAATGGAAATAGAAGCACCAGCATTTAAGCATAGGACTGTTTTCTGTTGATGACTTAAATAGGAAATGCTAAGTTTCAAGATATTCATTAAGATTCAAGTTCTCAGAGTGAGTTTGTGTTTTCTTCTTAAGATAGTTTTTAAGTAGGGATCAAAATCTTACCCGCACATACAGTGTAGCAGCTCAAAGTTTACTTACCCTGGTTTGACAATTTAGTGTTTCAGGTCATTAGAATCGTTAATATTGCAGCCTGACAATGGTCCCCAAACATTTGAATGAATGTAATCAAGGATACATTTTCTTATATGCCTTCCTATTTTAAAATTTTTTCTACACTGTTTTCCAAAAACAAAATACTTGCAAAAATTGAAATTCAAAAACTTCAAACTTGGAAGTGACTTACGATCAACCAGTACATTAATCCCTTTCTCGCTTGTATGACCCAAACGCTCATGCCATAAATGAACAGAGTCACTTGCATCTTCAGATGCTACCACTGTTTGATTTACTTTCTTCCTTCCTTCAAGCTGATAAAGATTCTCGATCTTCTTTGCCTTCATGACTACTACGATTCCTTTGGACACCTTTAGTACTCCACCTTGAGTTGTACACCTATAACCAACATAATCTAGAACTCCCAAAGATATCAAGTTCTTTCTCAGTTTAGGTACATGCCTTACATCTGTTAATATTGTTACAGAACCATCATGAATTTTAATCCGGACCCTACCAACTCCATCAATTTTACAAGAAAAATCATTTCCCATAAAAACAACACCATCATCAATAGATTGGTAAGTTGAGAACCAATTTCTATGAAGACACATGTGGTTGGATACACTAGAATATAACAACCAATGCTGATGATGATGTGAAACATCACAAGTAGACAATACCTCATCAACCATACCTGAACTAGAACCTGAACTTGTTTATGCTAAATTAGCTTCCTTTTCTTATTTTCCGGAGTCATCTTTGGATGCATTCTGTCTTTTCCAACAATCCTTCTTGAGATGCCCATATTTTCCACAGAACCAACATTTCTACTTACTCTTATTTCCTTTTGACTTAGACCTTGATGTACGCCTATGATTTTTCCCTCTTTCTGTAGATCGACCTCTGACCACCAGTGCTTCTGTTGTTGAGGTTTCTTTACTGGATATTTTTCTCATCTCCTGAGACAAAAAACCTCCCACAACAGTTTCATAATCAATGGCATTTGTTGTGCTAAAACACATAGTTGTGACCAGATGATCCCAAGACTCAGGCCACGGACACAGTAGCGTAACCGCCTTGTCCTCATCTTCATATGTTACATCCATACTAGATAATTGACAAATCAGAGTATTGAAGACATTCAAGTGATCAATAATTTCCGTACCTTCTTTCATCCATAAGTTCTACAACTGCCTCTTCAAGAAGATTATGTTCGTCAATTCTTTGTCATATACATAATCTCCATTTTTCTCCACAAACCTATTGTTGTCTTCTCTTAAGTGATGTTAAACAACACTTCATCTACCAGACACAAACAAATAGTACTAAGGGCTCTTACAGTCGGATCTTCCAAGTCATTGTCTATCATGCTTGATGACTTCTTTGTCTTTCCAGCCAATGCCTTTTGCAATTTTTGTTGTACAAGCAGATCCTGCATCTTGAGTTTCCATAGCACAAATCTATTCTTACCGTTGAATTTCTCCACCTCAAACTTGTAACTCTGCACTTTTTCCATTAGTAGAAAAAATCCAAAACCATTGCTTATAAAACTGAGCCTTCTTAAACATGGAAGAATAATGGTATAAACCCCAAATAGTTTAATAAAAAAAAAAAAAATTAAACAATATTTTATACCTAAAAAAAAATCTTTTAAACATCACCTTTTAAACATCCACCCACTTGAATTGTTCATACCTTAAACATTCATTTTTGAAAGCTCGTGACCATGTCATCATAATAAGACAAGAACCATCAAATTTGTATATATCGTCTCTCTTGTGAGTATGGAAGGGGAGCGCAAGCTTGAGAGATTATCTCTCCTTGAGTGTGGAAGGGGGAGCGTCGATTTTCTGGTGCTCTGTGGTGCACAAACCTTGTGCACCAATTTTGGGAAAATCACAATTTTTTAAGTTTGAGAGCGTTGACGCGCCTCTAACAATGCCTAGGTATTTCGACTGTGTTGACCAATTTATGTTATGTGATGGGTCAACACAGTCGAAATACCCCTTGATTGAATAAATTTGGGTATTTAACATAAGAAAATGATTTTATAAGGTGAAATTGGCAAAAGAAGGCTTAGTGCTTTACCCATCACATGTTTTTATCCTAAGTTTGATGACGGACATGACACTTTGTCGTGCACTGGCTAATCTATGCACAAGTTGTCAGCAACGACATGCATTGTGCTTAGATCAATGACCCTTGGTGCATTTCGGACCCCCCTGACTTTTATGCCTTTAACTAAGGGGGGGTCCAGAATGGTGGTTTTCCATGGGAGGGCTCTATCTAATGTGGCACCTCTACTTTATTTTAGGACCCCCCCNTTACCACCTACCCCACCCTTCGAAATCCTGCCAAGCCACTACCCAATACCACTTAACCCTCACTTACACCTGTCTTCCACTAACGTTCCCTGTCACCTCAACACATTTTCTCTCCCTCCCACCTTTCGACATTTTTTCCCTCTCCTCTTACATGTCACCTCCACTCCATACTTCAGTCCACTCTCCAGTCTACCACAGCATCTCTCTGACTTCTCCACCTACGCATCACCTTCACATCCACATTCTCCTCTCGCTACCCACCACCTATCCCGTCATTCTATACATGCCATTTTCCGCCTATCCCTATCGCTTACAATCCTTCATCTACTCATCCCATATCCACTGGACACTTTCCCCCACATCATCCTATACATAATCACCATCCTCCTCCTAAAACCAACTTTAACCAGTAATCTTCCGAGATGGGTTCCGGGCAAAACATGGCTCATTTTGAAAATTCGAAAGAGGTTTTTCTCTGAAATGGTTTGAAATACAATAACCTCCCTAATATTTTGCATAGATGACATGGATTAGGATAATCGAGAGTATCTTCGAGCCCTATTTTTCAAGATTCCATATTTTCCTGTTCAACGCATATTTTTCAAATGCGGATCTTGGTGAGATGGAGATGAATTTAAAAAAACGAGAGAGGTTTGTTCTCAGAACAAGATGATATACAAAAACCTCCCCCATATTTTACACAACTATCTCATATTGGGAGAATTGAATACTTCCTTGGACCCTATGCTTTCAAAATTTCAGGAGGCGAATCTATAAAAAGGGACATATTGCAATGAAATTAGAGGACATGGAGACACCTAGCTGTTGAAGATCCACAATCAAACCATCTCCAGATTTCAATGGGATTGGCAAAAATTACCGACAATGAAGCAAATGGATAGATCATTAATCAATCAATGCTAGAAACCCTGAACGAATCTTAACAGTCCTGAATTGTTATAATCAGAAATATTATTATTTTAAATCTTCCTAGAATAAATCCTAGTCATTTGTGATGGGATCATTGTAAATAAGTTTATAACTACTTATTGTTTTTAATTATGAGGGGTTGGGACCTGTTAGTAGGATAGGACCAATATTGTAAAGAAATTCACACAGCCTCCTTTAATCAAATTTCAGTAATACAAGACAAGATTTTCAGGATTACTGTGGCATATCTATTTGGTGAAGAGTATATTTTGTAATATGTTTTCCATGTTACATATTATTTTCTTTCTGAATTATTCAATAGAATATTAAGAGAATAATTTGTTTAAAAGTACACCATGTTTCTAGATTTTGGATAATTTCTATGTTTTCTACTAGAGTGTTAGTTTCAAAATTCTTAATTGCTCTGCCACAATCCTCTTTCCTCACCTTTTCTTTCCCATCACTTAACAATCTCTAGAATCCAACAAAGGTGTGTATCCTTCCCTGTACGTTTTCTTGTAAAACCTACCTTGATTGAATTAGGCCTCTTTGACTCCATTTCCCAATGGCCTTCCCTTCCTGTTCCAACCAACAAATTTAAAAACCAAACAATGTACTTTCATAACTAGCCTAAAATTCCCAGCAAACAAAGCTAAATCATAGAGAGAGATCCCTCTATGAGTCTTGGAGGGCTAGATCCTCGACTCCAAAGTGGTTTTGCAGTTACCTCTACTTATTTCTTCTTCAGCCTGAGATATTATAAAGTGTTAACATAGTGGCAACCATACTAGGGAATGTTCCTCAGAAAAGCATACTAAGTTCCAGATTTGATTACTGATGGTGGACAGTGAACAGACACAAGAAGGCTGAATCATCCACTTGGAAACTCCAATCAACCCCAATCAGTTCAAAGACTCCACTGGAGGAAGAACCTGAAACATGACAAGACAATCTGAAAATATCAGGTATGCAAGTTGGAATTTTATCCAAGACATAATAGTTTTTATTTATAATTATTTCCTCTCTTTTTATGATCCCGAACAAGACCATATTTTTGAAACTTATGTTGATCAAATTCAACCCGATGATCCTCAGGAGATCAAGCCTAGTTTTACAGTCCCTGTACATACTCCTACACCTGTAAATACTCCATATAGATATAATCCCCTTGTCTTACCTCCTATACTCCATGATTTCCCTACAAATTATTACAAATATATTCCTAGTCTTGATGGAGAATATGGTAACATCACTGCTGAGAACCACATTTAGGGTTTTGAGAATTTTCTTGATATTTTTTAGGTTGAGGAAAATTATGTCTACATTAGACTTTTTTCTCTATCTTTGCAAGATAGAGCTAAGGAATCCTTCAAAAGTTTGTTAGCTGCAAGCATGTCCAATTTTCATTAGTTTGTAGAAGTCTTCCTTGGTAAATGGGAGATCAAGAGAAATATTTTTCTCATTTTAGAAGAATATGATCATTTCAAAGGATAGCCAGGAGAAACAATGCAACACTTTTCAGCTAGATTCAATCAATTTTACAACTCAATGCCTGTTGATATGAAACCTCCTCCTGGTTTAGCTCTCTTACGCTACCCAGATGCTTTTGATTCAGGGATGGAATTTCAGTTGAGAGAAAGGGACAATACAACACTCAAGGAAATGTAGGATAGTGAAATTAATGTAGAAGCTAATTTACTTATCAAAAGTTCAAAGATCAAGGCAGAAGAAAGGAAGAAAATAGCAAAGGAGAAGTTGAAATCTTCAGAATATAAACTAGACATTATGGCCAACACAATGAAAGAAATGATCTAGAAAGTCATCATGGGAAATGAACTTGATGTTCAAGGGAATCATGTACCATTGGTTATAGAGAAATAAGGGGCCATCATTCCCAAACACTATTCATCTCACCCTTGGTATCATGGATTGGAAAATGATTCTTTCATGTACTCAATTCACAACATAGTCAAAGATGAAACTCCAACTCATCTTGTAGAAGAGAAATCAGTTGATATGATGTGTATGTTTGATGACATTTATTTCATGGATGATCTACCCAAGTATGATAAATATGCTGAGGATTACACCAAGGTGAATTCTTCAAAACCATCAGCAACATATTGTTGGGAGGAAGAAGATCAGTTGCAACTCAAATATGGCATTCAACCCGTGAATAGAAATTATGACAGCACTGTGCAAAATGCAAAAAATCTCAGAGTAAGTGGAAAGGCTTTACCCTTATGTTTCTCTTCATTTCAATTTCTGAGAGAAAATTATAAACAAGTTGTCGGTAGTAGAGATGAAGAATGTTCTAATGAATCTGTTGAGGATGTCATTGATAACATGGAAGATGTTCTAGATCTAGGACTGCATCCCTTGAGTTACATTGATAGTCAAACCATAGATGAATTGATGCAGTATAATTCTGTACCATTAATTTTTAATTCATTTCAGTTTTTGAAGAAAAATGTTGATAATATCCCTGAGCATGTACTGAAGGATAAACACATAGAAAATCAAGAAGTTTCATTGAAATCAATGCAACAGTCATGTTAGTTCCTACATGATCCAATAGTTGATGTGTTGGATGAGTTGTGTTGTCCAAGTCATGTTTCATTTGCCAATTATGGGCTTAAAAGAGGTTATGATATAGAGATGATTAGGCAGTCTCTTTCATGGTCTGGTTCAGTAGGAGTTTCTTTTCAATGTTCATCATAAAATCTGCAGTCAAATCAGAATTTGCATAATAACATAGATAGCATATGTACATTACTAGGTCTTCGTTTTGAAGTGGTTGTATTTGAATATCAAGGAATAGGTCATGTCTATCATGATCCTATAGCTATCCATATAGAGGAGTTTTTCACTTCAGAGTTCAAATCAAATTCCAATACCTCTTATGCTTTCCACAGTTCCAAAGTTGTATGTTATGAAGAGCAGATTGAAAATCAGTTCATAGTGCCCTTACAAGCTCTAGTTCTGATGTTTATTAAAAACAATGAAGGAGTTCAAATATTGGATCAAATGTTGGATTGGCTTCATTGTCATTTTTTCATTACCTAATTAAGCAAAATTTCAACAGGTTAGACTAGGATTGTATATAAATAAGCTTACTAGGTAAGCATCTCTTTAATAGTCATATTCTCGGTGTGTAAATAAGCTCGGCTTGGTGAGCATTTTTTTAGCAATTTTTTTTTCAATTAAGTTTTCAGTGTGAATTTCAGTTTCAGTTTCAAGTTTTAGGTCAGGTTTATAGCCTGTGTCTTTTAGTTTCGGATTTTAGCTCCATGATAGAGCAGGTTGCAAATTTTTGGGATCAACTCAACTGATCAAGCTATTTAGTCTACGATGTTCTTGGCACCTCACAAGGAGAGCACCATCCCCAAGTGGGGCCACTGTTATAACCCTATATTTCATAGGATCAGAGTGTGACTAAGATTTCTTCCTTCAAAGATGTTATGTGGTAAATGATATTCCATCCTGCAAAAAATTTGCAAAGGAAGAAGGGGAAAGAAAACATCAGCAGGGACAGCACAGTCGAAATACCCCTTGATTAAATAAATTTGGGTATTTAACATAAGAAAATGATTTTATAAGGTGAAATTGGAAAAAGAAGGCTTAGCGCTTTACCCATCACATGTTTTTATCCTAAGTTTCATGATGGACATGACACTTTGTTGTGCAATGGAAAATCCACGTGCAAGTTGTCAGCAACGACACCCATCACGCTGAAATTGACGAACCTTGGTGCATTTCAGAGCCCCCCAACCTTTCCGCCTTTAACGGAGGGGGGGTACGGAATGGTGGTTTTCCATGGGCAGGCCCTACCTAATGTGATGCCTCTGCATTATTTCGGACCCCCCCCCCCC
>ML792395.1:285208-297307 GCA_009831015.1 Picea engelmannii | reverse complement strand
TTGTAGAGTTGTACTCTATTCAGTTGTTGCTGATAAACCCCAAGGATTGTAGTCCGTAATAAAAAGAAAATTGTACATACATCTTGTGTTCTTTGTGTTCATTGTTGTGATGACTTGTTGATGATATATTGCTGATATATGTTTCTGATATGTGCTAACATATAAATGGTTATAAATGAAAACAATGGGTAATGAATAAATGTTGAATGCTAATTGATGAGTTTTTGTGCAAGAGGGAAGTTTTGGGAAAAAGAACCCCACACTCATTCACCCCCCCTCTAAGTGTGGTAGGTGTGTCCAACACATTGTTAGAGTGTATGAAGAGGCAGTTGACAGATTGTTGATTCTGGACACAGAGGAACTTTGAGTTCGGGACCGTTTTTTTCTCATTCTTTTTTGAGAGAGTTCTAAGCTTTAGTCCTTGAGTAGTGGTATGAGGACAACATGCCTCTCTTCCTTCTATGTGTAGATGGGCAGTATTGTTGCCACGACAGGGTGGTGGAAGGACTAATGAGTCCTTCGATGATGATTTCTTTTCTTGGATATCGCAATAGATCCCAGTTATCGAGGATTACCCATATGCAGGGATTGATTTTTCGAGGGATCCTGAGATACAGTACATCCTGGTGAGGAGCGAGGAGAGATGGGTAAGTCTCCATCCTTTTAGTTGTTTTTATTTTTTGTGAAGCATATGTAATTTTTATGTTGTTTTTGTTATATATCATTTTTTTATATACCAGAGTATTTGACGGACATGCATTTGTTGTGTGCAGATGTGGGACCAGTGTGACCTACTGACTATGCGAGGAATAGGCATCGTCCTCGGCCAAGGGTTGCACCTGTCGTAGCCAGGGTACCAACAGTAGCAGGAGATCTTCCAACCGGGGAGGCTGAGAGGGTGTTGATATGAGTCGAGAAAAAATTTATTGCTCTCACTCACACCATCCCTGTGGCAGAGATTGAGGATCTGCCACCATCCATGCAGCCTCATGTAGTGGGGGCACTACGGACGTGGGTCCGATTATTTCGATGTTTAGCAAACATTGTGGATCAGTACAACAAGGCCCACCGGCCCTAATCTTCGTTAGACTTTTCACGTGTCACGAGCACTACTTGTATATATTTTTTGAGGGAATAAGCCCCTTGACTCGTTACTGGTCATATTTTTGAGGCACTTGCATCCATCTGTGTACTCTGGTTACTTATGATATTATATATGTATTTTTATGTTTTTTCGTGGCTTATGGATCATCTTTGCAAAAAATGTATTTACATGTTTATGTGTATGTGCTTTCATATTTGTGCAAGATGCCAATCTAAAATTTTATTAGCTAGAGTATCTTTAATTTGATTCAATCTCCTAGGAACATGAAAATATGTAATATAATCAAAGTTTCGTTCTAAGAGATGTACCCTAAGGAATCGTCGGTGTAAATTCAGATCATGAACACGGTAGATTCTATATAACTGAGACACAACTAGATGAGCATCGAGATATACCCAAAGATGAGAGATACCAAATGACAGAGAATCACAAAGAAACTCAATAACTGCACTGTACTCGATGACATTGTTTGTGGTGTCACCTAAGTATATACTACTGGAAGATAATAACTAGCCTCGAGGTGTAAAAATTACCCAAGCTGCGGAGGCAAGCCTCCGAGTGTGCCGGCTAGCACCGTCTGTGTACCCAATGAACATCTCGGATTCACTTGAAATATGCCACAGTTACGAAAGATAACATCAACGACACCTCCATAACACTAAAAGAAACTAGAAAGTAATAGTACAAAGACTATACATATGTTACAAAAAGTTACCCATGGTGACTTGCCTATGAGTAATAATTCTTGAGGTAGATCCCATTTCTAGGATCCACCAAAGCATTCCCTTCAAATTCAACTAGACAATAAGCGCCCTTTTTTAAAACATCTTTTATGATGAAAGGTCTGAACCACATGGGTTTGAATTTTCCTACCCCCAGGGGGTCCTTATCTTGGTCATAGACCAGAACAAGGTCACCTTCAGAGAAAATTCGAGGATGAATGGACCTATCATACTGACACTTGACCTTATGTTTGTGAGCCTCATTGGCCAGGGCTACATCATGACGCTGCTCATTGAGCTTCTCAAGGTATACTAACCGTTCTTCAAGTGGAGAAGTGTCTGGCAATAATTGTACTGCCAACTTTAGAGACGGGATCTGACATTCGATAGACAAGACTACCTCTAGCCTGTAAACGAGTTGGAAAGGTGAGAAACCGGTTGCAGTATTAACAGATGTCCGGTAGGCTCATAATGCCAAGTATAACATCAAATGCCAATTTGACTTGGCTGATTTGATTGTTCGCTATAGGATGGTCTTAAGAGATTTGTTTACAGCTTCCACCTAACCATTTTCTTGGGAGTAGTAGGGTGATGAATGTTCTTTCCATAACCCAATATTTTATTTTAACTCGGTCATCATATGGTTCTAAAAGTGACTGCCATGGTCAGTGACAATCTCCCTCGGGACACTGAACCTTCCTATTATCTGATTGAATAAAAGGAGAGTTGCAGTCTCTCCATCATCTTTAAACATTGGCATAGCTTCGACCCACTTCATGAATTAGTCTATGGATATGATGATGTAACGGTGCCCCCTTGCCAAAGGAGGGTTACATGTAGTATAATCAATCCCCCACTTGGTGAAGGGACCAACTATGATGACAGGAAACATGGGAGCAGGATGTGCCCTCATCTTTCGAGAGAAGATTTGGCACGGGTGTCACTTCTTAACCGATTTGATACAATCTTTGATAAGTGTCGGCCAGAAGTAACCTTCTCATAGAATCTTTTGGGCTATTGCCAACCCAAACAAATGACCACCACAAGCTCCAGTATGGAAATCATTAAGCACGATAACTGCTTCTTCGTGAGTGAGACATTGGTGCAGGATCCAGTCTACACCTCTCTAATACATATCATCGAGTATGAGGTAATTCTTAGCCTGATGGCGTATGCGTCGACGCTCATCACGAGAAGTAGAGGTGGGGCACTTCAAAGTATGGAGATAAATAAGTATATCTCCATACCAGGGATCCGAAGAGGTGATCAAAAACATATCTCTTCTCATAGGTGACTCTTCAGGCACAAGATCACATGACTCAACCAGAAGTTCTGAAATAAGTTCTGCGAAGACCAGTGACTTTTTGGACTTCGCTGAAACAAAATATAAGTGAAACTCATGGAGGATGACTATCCATCTACTGATATTTCTGCCTATTACCTGTCATGTTAACATGTACTGAAATGGATTCACGACAGCAATGATGGTGGTCTTGTGAAACAGAACATAATGATGAAACCGTTGAACAACATGGACTGCTGTCAATGCAAGTTTTTCGATATGAGAATAATTGAGTTCCAGTCCTATGAGGCCTCGACTTAGGTAATAGATCACGTATGCTAAGAAAAAGTCATCCTCCTGAACTAAAACCATGCCAATGGTTGACTCTGCTGCAGCCAAGTATAATAAGAAATCTTTGTTATAGTTAGGTGGTCAGAGCAGAGGGGAAGTTGTGAGGGAATGTTTTAATGCGGTGAAAGAGAATTGAGTGGCATCATCCCAATAGAAAGGAACGTCTTTCTTCAGTAAGCGCATAAAGCCCTTGGTGATCTTGGCATAGTTGGTGATGAAGTGCCTTAAAAAATTCGCCTTGCCTTGTAGACTCTGAAATTGAAGAATTATGCATGGGGGAGGCAACTGAATTATTGCCTCAACCTTAAGAGGATCGACCATGATCCCTATTTTTGACACTATGAAACCTAACAAATGTCTTGATGTTACGCAAAAGTTTCACTTGTTTGGATTCAAGCGAATCCGGAAGTAGCGACAATGCTCAAAGATAAGTTGGAGGTGTGTTGGATGATCCGTTCTCTTGTGAGATATGCTAAATCATCTAAATAGGCCTCGACTATATGCTTGAGGTCATGGAAAGCAAAAGACATGGCCCACTGAAAGGTCGCTCCAGCATTTTTGAGACCAAAAGGCATCTTACGATACGTGAATGTACCCCAAGGACAAATGAATGTCGTTTTGTGCTGGTCTTCGGGTTTGAATTGTGTTTGGTTATATCCTGAAAAACCATCCATGAAAAAGAAGGCCTCGCAACCCACAAATTCATCAATTATCTGGTCGATGAATGGTGTGGCAAAATTATCTTTTGGACAGCCCTTATTCAAATCACGGAAGTCTGTACATACACAAATCGTGCTTTGTTTTTTATTGACCACCATAGGATTTGACACCCATTGGGTCAAATGGATAGGATAGATGAAACCGACTTTTAGCAATTTCTCAACCTCAACCTTAATGGTTTTTTCTTTCCTAGGATTAACGGGACTAATCTTTTACTGAACAAGCTTGGCATCGGAATAAGTTGTGATTTCATGTTCGACTATTTTTGGATCGATGCCTGGCATCTCCTTGTAAGACCAGGTAAAAACGTCGCTGAATTATTTAAAAAGATCTGTATAGAGTTGAATCTCTCCGAGGGAGCAGTCAGCTTCGACGAAAACATTCTCCACGACACCAGGGTTTCGGGAGATATTGATTGGTATTGTTTCAGTGATGGTTTCCATTTTACCCTCAGCATAGACCTCATGTGTAGCTAAGGGATTAATAGGACAAGACCTATCTCCCGTCATAGTCACGGTGAATTCTCCTGCTTCGATTCAGCTTAACTCTAGGAGGAAGTATGATCTGTGATGAAGATCTTCCCAGGGTTTGTTCAGACTAGACATTGACTAAGTCTAATGAATCGGTGTCAGCGAGTGAACCCTGAGCCCAAATAGGCTCTAGAAGCGGATCTAACTCTTCTGCAGGAGTTGGATCTGTATTGGCTGAAGTTTGTTTGACTAAAAAGTATGCTACTATAGCTATGGACAAGGGCATGGACATGCCCGGGTGTCCTGTCCCATCCATCGTGGCCGATGGGGAAGGAAGTATCCATGGATCAGTGAAGTAAGTCATGCGAAAAGACGAAACTTGGAAAATCTCAACCTTATGGTGGTTGGATATATACTGGACATCGCCTGGAGGGGGAGGGTAATCAAAGGTACCAATCAAGGATGGGCACAAATCAACCCCTACATTGACTATGCCTAGTTGAGGATTATCAATCATCGGGACCATGGATGCCCCCAATAAAGGGTCAGATCGAGAGAAAGACAATTGATCGATGGTCACAATCCGGAACTCGTGTGGAAACAACAAGACCCGAAAAACTGTAGCAACCACAGCTTGGATGGCATAATTCCAACTCCTCCCTAAAAAGAGGTTATTGTCGAGGGGCGCATCGACTACTTCTACCTCGACACACACGGTATTCCCTCCTAACTGCACGGGGAAAGAGGGAATGATACCATGTGGTCAGAATGAATGACCATCGAAACTAGTGAGGAGAGTAGGTGACGGAGACAAAACGGGCTGGTCAATGGCCTTCCAACATGCCAATGACATAATGCATGTTGAGGCGCCCTCATCAACCACCGTGTGGAAGATATTCCAGGTAAAAGTTTTCATGAGATAAACCACTAATATCTGAAACGCTACGTGGTAAGGCAGATGAGGTTTTAAGTTGGTTGTATCCAGCATGATTGTACCTGGATTACAAGTCTTGATAGATCCTAAATAGATTAACAAGGCTTTCCTATGGGAAGGACATCTTTGGAGGACCTCCAAATAGGACATCGCACAAGGGGTTTGTGATAAATCCTCCACCACAAAATAGTTCTGGGCGGCTCTTGCATTTGGGTTGTGAGAAGAATTTTTGAACTTGCCTTTTGGGATGCGTGTCATTGTTTCACCCAATGTCTTCTCAATATGTAGAGGAAGAGATGGGATTTCGGCTTCTTTGCCCTTCTCAGAAGTTCTTGGTTTACTATATTCATGCGCTCTAGTCAATATAAAAGAATCGCCCTTCACCATATATACATTTGTGGATGTGGGGTTGTTCGAAGACGAAGAGGGTCCTTGGCTGGCACCCTCTGTGCTTACAGAGGCTTGTGTTATATTTTGTCCATGTTGAAATGGATTGGTTAACACAACAGGTTGTTGTTGTGTCACAAACTTTTGGGCTTTTGCAAGCCGAGGACATAGGTGGGTCGAGTGGTCTTTCATGCACAAGTTGCATGGATACTATTATCACTCCAAGAAACCCTTTGTGGTTGTACACCAAAGGTGTTTGGTAACTTCAAGTCAAAATATTTTTTGTGTTTGGTGTATGTGGATCAATGGGATAACTTAGCAACAATACGGTATACAGATAGTCAAAATGAGAATCAAATGAAATGGTGCTCTCAAGGATTAATAATCAGTTAATTACTTGAAGTGGGTGAAGAAAAAATGCTTATACACCAAGTACACAAGGTAGGGTTTAATAAACATTAGAGAAACTATTAATTTAGTTATGAGCTAACCAATGAGATAATAATCATCTGTAGCTAAAACAACATGAATTGAAGTGCAGAAAGAAGGTGGAAAAATGACATCAATAGAGAGAGGAACCTGTGATTTGTATTAACATCAAAGGGTCTATTTACAATAAGGCATTTTTAGCATCCAAAATCGAACCCCCCTTCAGACTGAATCCCTAGGCTTTATAACCTTCACAAAGCAGTTTCAGATCCTAAAAAGATGGATCAATTATTCTAAAAACAGAAAGTAAAACTATATTTACAATAAAATAGGAAAAACCCTCAAGATGAGGTCAATCCATATCTAATGATCTCTAAGAGTAGTAGATGACTGATGAAGTGCAGTTTAGCCTCCCAAGGCTATTTGATTTGGTCCTCCAAAGATAAAATTCGAATTCGGTGAAGTGTGCAAAAACCCTGATTTTTTGCCTTTGAAAAAGATACCAAAATCGAATGAAACACCTCTTCTTTCCCTTATCCATAAAAAATAGTCTTTGAACCAGACTTGATAATTCAACAACTGTCCATTTGAAGCAGTTTCAAATCATTCAAACTCAAAAAATCCCGATCTGGGCAAAAATTCGGTCATTCTAGCAGTGACATGCTTTCACTAGCTTATTTACCTA
Source organism: Picea engelmannii (assembly GCA_009831015.1). Taxonomy (NCBI): domain Eukaryota; kingdom Viridiplantae; phylum Streptophyta; class Pinopsida; order Pinales; family Pinaceae; genus Picea; species Picea engelmannii. Next base: position 290,222 of record ML792395.1, on the reverse strand, counting down.
AAAATCCGCTCCTTAGCTGGTGAAAAGCAGAGCTTTCACCAACTAACTAGCAAAGTTCAAGACAAGTTAGCTGGTGAAAGTGCAGATTTGTTTAAAACCAAACTTCTCAGTCATGGAGAGTCTATTTTACATGCTTGAATAGTCAATAGACATCTAGAAATCTTAAGCTTTCCAATGGTTCTTTCAAATCTACATTTGGAGATTGGGAAGATAGTCAAAAGTTCCCTGCAAGATTAGGAATCATTCTTTAGAAATTGCCAGTGCGTTTTTTATTGCTAACATTGGCTCCAACTGGGATGGAGACCTCCCTGCGAGGTTTCCAAGAACCAAGCAGGTCTTGTGCCTTTAGTATTGGGCATGGAGTTATTCAGCCTTTACAATTTATCATCTGGCTATTTTCCAAAGTTTGTTTTTATCTTTCCCAATCTTCTTTATCTGTAACATGTATGCTTCAAACTCCCCTGGAAATGTTGTTTGCACATCAACATGGCATCTATTGTGGCAATCTCTTCAGTAAGAAGAAAAGTGTTGAACATAGGCAGAATGGTGAGATATGTAACCATGGTTTTGAAAATTCAAGAATAACTCCAACCTTGAAATGAGAGCATTGCAGGCAGCTTGAGGTGTTTGACTTTTCATTTTCCAGCAGCTGCACGAGAACATATTCACCTCCAGGATCTTGTAACTTCTGCCTTAGTGATACTGAATATACATTTCCAGAGTTCAGGCCCATCAAATGGTCATGGCCTACTGCTGCTATAAAAAAATTCCAAGGACATATGCAAACTCAAGAAACTTTGCTTCCTGAAAAACAACAAAACACTCAACAAGATTTTTAACATTAATAAAAAAAAGGGGTTTCTAAGAACAAGCCCTCTAATCTGGAAGTCTTTGTTGTTTAACGTCTTCAGCTACTAATGTTATGATATCACTGCAATCTGAAGAAATTCTTGCTCCTCGTGGCACCCTTTGCATACGATCCCATGCTTGATTCGTGGCTCTGCACTCCTGTCTTCTTGAAAATCTGGAACAAATATCTTTTGGAATTTATCAAAACTGCTCTGTCATCCAAATGTATGATCAATTGTTCTACTTTCCCATGTTTGCATCGTGATCTTTGTTTTTCATTAATTCCATATAGATTTGCCAATGGTTCTTTAGCTCTGTTTTGTATTTCAACATTAGCCCTTGTACCTGGGTGTACACATCATTTAGGTGTCTCAATAGATTGGTATTTTCTACCCCAAACCAAGATCATTCTAGATTTTGATGAAAGTTGTGTAAGTCTTAGGTGTTAACCTCTGACTACTATCTCAAAACCCTACACCATGTATTTCCTCACCAGCACTTTGCTTAGTCAAAAATATAGAGCATAGCAATGCAATTACACCTCTTTGACAACCATGAACCTCAGAACTTCCTCCAGTACTGCGAGGTAATGTGACACTTGAAACAACAAAACGTGCTCTGTTTCCAGTATCTTTCTCCAACAAACAAATCCAAATATTGGTCACTCAATGCTTCATCCCAATCCTTTCTGGAATGAGGTAACACGATCCACATATTTATGGATGTTTTCTTCCGTAACACGAACATTTCTTCCACCAGGAATAACTCATGGTCAGTTCTTTCACAAGTTTTCCCATGTTCTGCATAAATGCGTTGAATACCATTTGACTTGTGAGCCCTCCTTCATATGAATTTTGATTTTATCTTGTGACTTGAGCTCGGTCCTGAGAACCGATCCACATTATACAGATGAGAATTCCTGTATCCTACCCACCATCACGATGAAAGCATCTACTTCAAAATCTGGAACCCACAGCATTGGAAGAACATGGGTTTTTGTTGTTGTTATGTGCACGAAATGAGGTCTGAGATTCTGCAATCGTCTGCCTTAACTATAGAATCTGACTGAATTAGATTCGACAGATGAAATGTCACAAAACCCGCAGGCTGCTAGGTGTTTAATGATAACTGCCCAAAATATGCGTTTTTCACCGCCAAACAAAACTTCAAACACAACATAGAAGTATCTAGGTGTCAATTTGCCAAGATGTCAGACTTGTATCTTTTGATTTTGATTACATCACCTAAGGAGAAAAACAAATGGGTCGAAATCCATATGTGTGACAACGCAGCCAAAGATTTTGTAAACAGAGGATTTGTTGCAGTTTGACTTATAACTTTAAAGTCTGCATGCACAACTGTTGTCTTGACTTTCCACAAGAGAGGCAACATAGTTTAAGCCTTGCAAATTTGTGATGAGACTCTGTTGTTGAAATCCAAGGATACAATTGCCCAGTTTCATGCATCATTTTGTTGCATTTGTAACTATGTTAGCGCAATTTCTTGATACCTCTGAAGGGTCGGGGAAAAACAAAGAACAAACTCTGTTCACATTGCAATTGAAAAGCACTCTCAGAACTGCTTTGACCTTGTCATGGGTAAGCTGATTTCCTAGCTACCAAAGGACAACTTTCTCACAATCATCTACCACATATTGTTGAATAGGTAACACTCGCACATCATCTAGACTAAATAACCCAGGCACCTTCAAAGAAAGTCTTCTTGCAACTTCTGAGATAGCAGGCTGACAAATTGGGTTGCAACATTTCTTCACTAGATCCACTGTTTTGCAATCAGTCAAAGTTTACTCCCATTAACAGCTTGTTGAAAATCTTTTACACTCTTGACAAGACAAGAGCCCTCGGTGAGATTCGATGGTTGAGTAGAACATATCATGAGAATCTTTTCCTTTGCACCCTTGCTAATGAAAACACATTGAACATCTGAAAAATAGTAATTTGCAATTGTTGCATTCTAGGTAAGCAGACCATTTGCTTTGCTGGACTTCCTAATAAAGATATGAAACATCATCTCCAGCTGTGGACAACAAATCACATTGCTCAGATAATTCAATTCTTTTCACTGCCTCTATTTTATCTCAGTCTTTGTTAAGATGTTTGCTTCAACCAAGTCGACTTCCCACATGCTCTGCTTCTAAGTTTGAGACCTCAATAGTGGAAATTTGAGCTGCATCTATATTTGACTTGTCTGGTGAAAAAGAAACTGGGAACAAATTTGGCCCACTCATAACATGCAGGGATCTAGTCCAACGTAACAAAATGTACAGAGAACATTTCTAGCATCGACCTGACAAATGTTTGATTTACAATAATCTGTATAATGTCTGAAACAGGAGAAAGATCCAACAGAGCTGCAGTTCATGGCATTACATTTTTTCAAAGGAAGTTGAGACAGTGATTATATATGAATAAGAGTCATTCTGTTGAACTAATCGGATTAGCTCTACCCAGGGTTGTTCAAATTTCTCTAAATTTGCAATAAATACCCGAGAAATTGATGGATAACTCAAGGCTACCTGAGTAGCTGTAGCATGGAGGGATGGTCCAGATCTAGCCATTTAAAGTGAAATGGGAGTCTCTTTGCCTAATGTGTATGCAGCTGCTATGGCATTCATTGATAATTAAGGCTTGACTTGACCTCGACATATGACACATGAATTATCAATTACAATCATGGCTCAATCCTTGGTTAGCTCATGACTTTGAAATTGCATGCCCAGCTAGCACAATGTAAGTATAACTTGTGGTTTCAGGCTTGACCTATAGTTGCTCTGCTTATTCAAGAAAAATGAAAGTAATCTACCTGCTCAAAGAAATAACTTATTCTTCTATCAATCCCTACACTAACTAGTAGAGGTAGATTGATCAAGTAAAACTAAATTTCCAAAGAAGCCAAGAAAGTAATTGACTTGCTAGTATCATGCTAGATCATGACCCAAAAAATAAAGGAATCCATGTCATGCAGAAAAAAGGTTTGAACAAATGATAAAGACATTCTTCTTCTGAAAAAAATACTTTAACCCATTTGTTTCTCATAGATTCCAAATAGTTATCAACAGGGTCATAAATGTCATAACGAAATACCTCTTTGAGTTGTCGATCCAACTGACTGTATTGCAGCTGTTGATTTCTTTCACTGGTCTCTATGCTGAAAATAGACTGCTCATCCTCTATCAAAGAGTCATATAAGAAGGAATGTTGATCAGAGCTTTTCAGCTTATCTCCTTCCTGCAAATATCTGTTGTAATATGCCTTTGTTTGCAAACCAGAAAATTGAGAGCTGCCCACAACATCTACTGTGGATTTGTAAGGTAGCTAGAGAGGTAGTGGGGGGGCCCAGAGGGCCCATAGTGATAATAGTGGAGGTCATTCAATGTAAGGTGGACTAGGTCCACTATATTATTAAATAAGGCCCACTATGGTAGTTAGATATAATAAATGTAAGAGAACTTCTTAGAAGGTTCTACTTCTAGAAGATTCCTCCTCTAGAATGTTCTTAGGAGATGATAGCACTATATAAAGGGGTTCAAGCAATGTAATGAGACATGAAGAGAAGTATTATGTTTGGAGCGGTAGCTCAATAGGAGGATGCCCCATCGAAGAGGCAAGTGAACAGGAGATGATCCCTTCCATAATAGGATCCATTGTATGGTGTTGGCCTACCCTAAGGGTTTGATAGTAATAAGAGAGTTTTTGCATATTGTTCTTCTATCTTGCTTTGTGGATCTATTGTGTATTCAGTAATTGTGTTGATTATATCTTCAGATCTGGTATTGGTTCTTAACAATTGGTATCATAGCACTTTCCTTGGCCGGAGTTGTGGGCAAATATTTTTTATTTTTGCAGATTTTTTTTTCAGAGCAGAAAAAAGAGGGCCGCGACATTCTCGAATTTTTTGGTATATTTATGTGCAAAATTTTCAGAAAGGGGTTGTAGATCTGAGTTCCTCTCAGAAAAATACCCAATTTGAAAAAAAAAATCGTCCAAAACGGAGTCCGGAAAGTCAAGATATTGAGGTTTTAAAATCTGCAAATTTTCAGGGTTTTTTTCTGCGGACGGCGGCGCGATTTGTTTTTATTTTTGTAGCAGTTGGAGGCCGAATTTTTCCAAGCAAGTTACAGATCTGAGTTCCTCTCACAATTTCA
>ML792395.1:271590-284622 GCA_009831015.1 Picea engelmannii | reverse complement strand
AGCTCAATAGGAGGATGCCCCCTCGAAGAGGCAAGTGAACAGGAGATGATCCCTTCCATAATAGGATCCATTGTATGGTGTTGCCCTACCTCAAGGGTTTGATATAATAAAGTTGTGTTTTTCTATATTGTTCTTCTATATCTGTTGTTGTGCTTTTGTATTCAGTCTTTGGTTCTTAACAGGATTCAACACTTTCACTCGTTGATTTGTCAATCTGATCATCACCTTTCAAGTCTTCAAAGGGGACAATTTGATTTTCCTAACAGCCAAAGAAAATAGATGCATTTGGCATAATGCCAAAAGCATCTATACTATGTCTAACATTGTGAAGCTCATCAATGTCTTGGTCACAATGAGAAATATCCCCTATAACAACATACTCTTCATAATTTTCTGAATCTTTAGTTAATAAGTTGAATTCATGACAACATTCAGGAAATAGAAGGTTGGCTGAAAATATCTCTTTACAAAACAAATGAAAGGCAGCATGAAACTCTACCAAAGAGTTGATACTGGCAATAGGAAGAGATCGGTACCAATCATGAGCAATCCTGTCTAATGAAAAACAAAAGAGCCAGATTTGAACATCCTCATGCACAACTTGCAACTGATGAATGTAATCATGAAAGTCCAACAAATGTTCAGCTGGTACTTCCCAATCTTCACCTCGAAATCTGGGAAGACTATTTTCCCATTCACCTCTACTAGGCACTGGATTAGGGAAACCAACAATTTTTGAAAAATCAGAGAACACACACCTCTTAGCAAAGATCTGGTTCATGCCATACCAATGGAGTCATCAGATAGATGATTACAACAGAAAATGTTCCCAGTCTTTGTCTATCATCAAAGCTGGAACTTATGTCGTCTCCCAAGGAAGCTGAGCTTCAATCTCCTCTCCCCGGCAACGACGCCAATTTGTTATCACTCCAAGAAACCCTTTGTGTTTGTAGACCAAAGGTACTTGGTAACTTCAATTCAAAATGTTTTTTGTGTTTGGTGTATGTGGATCAATGGGATAACTCAGCAGCAATACGGCATATAAACAATCAAAATGAGAATCAAATGAAACAGTTCTCTCAAGGATTAATAATCAGTTAATTACTTGAAGTGGGGGAAGAACAAATGCTTATAAACCAAGTACACAAGGTAGGGTCTAATAAACATTGGAGAAACTATTAATTCAGTTATGAGCTAACCAATGAGATAGCAGTCATTTGTAGCTAAAACAACATGAATTAAAATGCAGAAAGAAGGTGGAAAACTGACATCAATAGAGAGAGGAACCTGTGATTTGTATTAACATCAAAGGGTCTGTTTACAATAAGGCATTTTTTGTATCCAAAATTGAACCCCCCTTCAGACTGAATCCCTAGGCTTTATAACCTTTACAAAGAAGTTTCACATCCTAAAAAGATGGATCAATTATTCTAAAAAATAGAAAGTAAAACTATATTTACAATAAAATAGGAAAAACCCTCAAGATGAGGTCAATCCATATCTAATGATCTCTAAGAGTAGTAGATGGCTGATGAAGTGCAGTTTAGCCTCCCAAGGCTCTTTGATTTGGTCCTCCAAAGATAAAATTCGAATTTGGTGAAGTGTGCAAAAACCCTGATTTTTTGCCTTTGAAAAAGATACCAAAATCGAATGAAACACCTCTTCTTTCCCTTATCCATCAAAAATATCCTTTGAATCAGACTTGATAATTCAACAACTATCCATTTGAAGCGGTTTCAAACCATTCAAACTCAAAAAATCCCGATCTGGGCAAAAATTCGGTCATTTTGGCAGTGACAGGCTTTCACTAGCTTAGTTACCTAAAAATCCGCTCCTTAGCTGGTGAAAAGCAGAGCTTTTACCAGCTAACTAGCAAAGTTCAATACGAGTTAGCTGGCGAAAGCGCAGATTTTTTTAAAATCAAAATTTTCAGTCGTGGAGAGTATGTTTTACATGCTTGAATAGTTGATCGACATCTAGAAATCTTAAGCTTTCCAATGGTGCTTTTAAATCTACATTTGGATCTTGGGAAGGTAGTCAAAAGGTCCCTGGAAGATTAGGCATCATTCTTTAGAAATTGCCTGTGCGTTTTTTATCGCTAATAGATACCTCGCCTTTTGTTTCTCAGTGTTGTCCCCGCCAACATTATCGATAGGTTTTTTATCCCCCTTACCCTTCTTTCATTGTTTTTTCTTTCCTTCGGGCTGCTGGGTGGCCTTTGGATTAGTCGATTGCACTATGTGTACATCTGATGTTTTGGTAGGGGGAGAAGCCAAAGAAGTAGTTTGGCTGGCCGCTGTGTGTTGTAAGGACAACTACTGTAATTGCTTCGTCAATTGCTCAACGAGCTTCGTTTGTGCTGAACCAACAATACCATCGGCATGTGGTCCAACTCTCTGTCTGGTTTTATCAAGTGTTAAGTGTGGCGCATCTAGAAATATCTTGTATAATAAACCATACTGAGAATAGATTAGCTCAATTTGTTGAGCTCTCATGATGGCGTCTTCTTCAGAAAATACTCTCGATGTCGCGACGTCTTTGGATAACTGTGGGACCAAAGAATTAAGGAACCACTCGAGTAGGAATGATGGTGGGACTGGTACCTTAATTAAACTCTTTTGGCATCTCCATTCTCGAATGTGATAAGAGATATGGTCCGCTTTTGTTTGTGAGAAATTCGCCAACAATTCTGTGCCAACGTCGTATCTCACAGGTAAATGGAAATGGTTTAGGAAATCCATCGCTAGTTCATTGAAGGAAGAGTATCTTGAGCGATTGAGCTCAATGTACTATTTCATGGCACTCCCAATGAGAGTACATTGAAACAATCGCAACTGTATGGAGTCATCTTTCAGCGAGTTAGATGAGCACCAAAGATGGAAGGTAGTCACATGATCTCCTGGATCTTCGTTAGGCTTGGGTTCAAACTTTGGGATGTCTGAAGGCAATTTCGTTGGCATAGGAGGCCAACGCAGATCGTGACAAATAGGGTCATTCAACAACCTTGTTAAGTCTGGAAAATGCAAGGTTTCCAGGAAGGGTAGTTTGTGTTGTTGGTGATAACCTGGGAAAAAGGGGCCTGGAGTTTGACTGGCACCAAGTTGCCGGGAAAAGTTTGGTTGTTGGTTTGGGTTCTGGTAAAAACCATGGTTGTGGCTAGTGTATGGATTTTGTGTGTGAGGAGACATCATTAACTGATTTCCAAAATAGGACATAGATGGTTGGGTATGCATTACATTCGAAGGACTTTGGGAAGGGTTGCCCCATGTCGGTCCCATGGGGATAGGCATAGTACTTTGTCCGGGGTTCCATTGATTGTGAAAATAATTACCCCATATCAGCATTCCTGATGAGGGAACGGATCCCTACCAAGAATTCCAAGGCCCTAATGTGAAAGAAGCTCCTAGGTGTGCCCTCTGTGCATGAATAGTACCCTGCATGGGAATAGGTTGTCCGAAACCGGAATTGCCCCCAGTAAGGAAAGCAACGGACAAGAAGGCATTGTTACCAAACACACCAAATAAATAAAATGGTGTCTAACCTACCGGCATATTATGCGAAGGTGGTCCTTGACTCCCTGCTCCAAATAAACTATGGTGGGCAGGTGGCCCGGCGGAAGGCTGGTGAGTGCCACTGAGCGAAGGGGATGAAGGAGGGATATGACCTCCTCTATAAGTTAAAGCGTTAAAGGGAGGGGAAGTGCCCCCCATGTGGCCTTGTAGAGGAGCGTTAGAACTCCCTATCCCCAGACCTGAAGTCTGTGAAGTGGAGTAGGAAAGTACAAGACTTGTACCTAAATTAGGCATCCCATATAAGAACGAAGAGCTTGTCGTACTTGGTTGGAAAGGGGTTGTGGCCACCGCTAGAGACGGAATCAGACCACTGTGCTATGTAGAGGTGGTCAAGACCATGGTGGCTCGGACCGGTGACAGTGGGTTAGGAGGTGGAAACTCTTCTGTGGTGACAACCGTAGTGGGAATTGAAGAATTCCCAAAAGGAGTAACAACATTTGTTTCCATTGTTGCGTGTGTTGTGTGCGACACTGTCTGGCACTCGTAAGGATGAACCGTTATGATGGTGGGTGTCGAAAGATCAGTGGTGGAGGTTTCAACTAGACCAAAAGCTTTCACTCGAAGGTCTAAAATGGTTGATTTCTCTGGATGTTGGTCGGGCACAATTTCTTGTGACCCGGTCGCTTCAAAAGACCCTTGTTGGTCTAGCTTTCACCTTAGTGGTGGCAGGGGTGGCTCCAGTGTAACTGGCGGTAGGCCAAAAAGCCTTCATGACCAGAGGAGCTCATGATCCTCCACTGTGTGAGAATATCAAAGACACTCTAAGGCATTCTAGTTGTTCAGAAACAACACACACTTAAAAAGTCCCTATAAGATAAGACAAACAAACACTAAATTAATTGGAAGAACAGTTACAACAACCAACACTAGAGAAACTTACCAGTGCAAGTGCAACTCGAACACAGAAGCACCCTTTGGGTATACTCTACAAAGTGTGGCATGATGTCTGTCCTAGGTACTGCGGTATACCCCTGCAGTCACCTGTGTATGTCCCTAAAAACGATAGGCAACTAGGTTGCCAGCGCGCGAACAGTCACCAGGTGGGTATAGTCGAAAGTTGGGTAGACCACAATGAGAAGGGTATCGAGCCCGAAACTTGTCAAGGATATCAAGACCAAGTGGTCCAGAAAACAACTGAGGACCTCGAACGGATTTGAGACCCACGAAGCTCTGTAGCAAATGCAATCGACGGAATCCCAAGACAAGCCCTCTATATGTGTTCTCCACTATGATTGGTCCAACTTTGGAGGGGTTATCTCTGCTACCTTTCCGCACATGACCTCATGTTTATCCCCTGTGTTAGAGGGGGGTCCCGGATAACTTTCATGATACTAGACTTGGACACTCCCTAACTTAGACTCCAATGTTTGATTTTAATAGCCTTGAAGAGTTTCCTCTCCAACCTAATCCAAGGCTCTAATCCTGAACTAGTTGGTTAACCCTACAAACATAAAAGTCTAATGAATTTTAGATTTAGTGTTAATTTTATGGCTTGTCTTATGTCAAAGGGTATGAAAGTGAAACTAGTGATGTTTGAAAGACGAAAGTAAAAAAGAAACAGAAAGTTGGAAACAAAAACCTTCACTTAATGCAAATTTTAAACAACAATTTTATTTTTTCTAAGATCTTTGAACAAAAAAATCAAAGTCGGATTTCACTCGACTACGAGCTACTTACGATCTAAGTAAACTACCAAGAAATTATGAAAGCAAAGACTTTTCCCTGGTTACTAATGCCAAACAACACTTTTTAATCAATCAAAGAAATAAAAGTTTTTCTTTTTTTTTTATTTGAATGCTCACAAAGCAAAAAGGAAAAATATCAACAAGTCAAAACTAAGAAAAACTTCTGGCCTAAGCGCAGCTCGCAAAGAATCTCTTTAAAAATCACACACCAGTAACTTAAAAATGGACTCTCACACTTGTCTAAAGACCCTTCAAAAGAAAATTTTCATGAAAACTTCTAAATGAAAAAGAAAGTTATGGCTGAGATCAAACCTAAGTTACTAACTACTATGACAGAGACTCAAAAACCTGAGAGGTATAACTATTGTCAAGGGAAAGGATGACTGCCTCACCTTCAACAAAAACTATCCTCTACAAGCACACTGTTGACAATTCCATAGCAAGCGTGTGCACGTGAGCTGTGTAGAGTCAGAGGGTGTGTACACACATGCTGGACTTATACAAGCTGCGTGTATCTTTGAAATTCTGAGACAAATAAAAGACAACAATCTAAACCAGGAAAAGACCACTAATACTAAGAATTAGGATCTCTTGAAGGTTTAGACACTTTCTTTAACAACAAAAAGAAAACAATGCAAGGAAAAATTCATAGAACAAACCAATCTAAGGTGAAATCTAAACTATAGATTGCAAACAACAAAGACTAGAAAGAGTTCTAGAAAACCCCTGAAAATGCTAATTCTGACAGGGAAGAGGATGACTACCTCAAAAATTTTCTGGAATCATACATGCTACTGTTACTTCTTCAGCGAGCATTTACACATGGGCTGTAAGAATGTAGGGCTAGGGTACATGCGTGTAGAACTTATACAGGCCACGTGTACCTCTCTGGGTCTCGAAAAAAAATTACAGTCCAACAAAGAAACAGAGATGACTGGTATGGAAGACCAGAATCTCTGTTAGCTCAAAATTTGCAGAAACTTCAAAAATAGGAAAGGAACCCAGTTTTTTTTTTTTTAAATACCCAAAAATATTCCCAGGAACTCTAGAGACTTCCCCGGTATAGTCGTCAATTCTATTGTGGTGTGAAATCCCTCTATGGACTAGCATTTAGGGTTATATTATGCATGCAGATGAGACCGAAATAATCCTACTTTCTACTGTCGTCCCAGACCTAATCCCCATTTCTTTTAAGCAAATACAAGGTTAGATGAACATACCTTGTTTAGGGCGTTTGATGTCAATCCTTCTTCACGCTTGATCACTTGTTGGTAGCTCTCCTCCCAAGGCTGACTTACATACAAAACAAGCAACAAACTATACATGCATTTTACCTTTAGATTAATGGGTTAGAGATTCAAATATATATTCAATAAACTATGAAGAACTCATATAGTGGGACGGGAAAAGCATTTATTTATTAATTTTAATGAGTCAACTTACAATGTCGAGACCGACCACCGCTCCGTGAACCTGATCCTGGGCTCCTCTTCAACTGTCCTCCAACTTCTTTGCTCTGTATCTCTTCTTGCATAATGATGGCTAAAGGGTTGGGACAATGGAAATGTGCAATTGGGTAGAGTCTCTTTACTATTATTCTCCTCCTCCAAATGGGATCCCTAACCCTTCTTTTATAGGTTAGAAGAACCTAGGTATTTGGGCGAACCCTCGGCCATGCATGGCTGGAAGGTTTAGTTAACTTACCCAAAGCCGTGTGTTCCGTCGACAACTTTCCTTTTTTCGTGCTTTTGTAGGTACATGCGGGTTGTTTTGGGTCAGCTAGCATGTACACGTGTGCAGCAATGGAGTAAGGTGTGTGGGCCCTTATAAAAGAGGTTTTTAAGAAGAGTTGTTCAACAAATCTTTGGAAAAAAAGGAATCTGAGATGGCCTGATGCCAGGTAAGCATGTCTGGTGAAAATTAGGGTTATAACAAGTACCAACTCGTATAAAAATGGAACACCACAGTTTGATGGACATAAGTATGATTTTTGGAGCATAAGGATGAAGACATATATACAGGCACATGGCTTTCAATTTTGGCAATCAGTTGTATATGGATACACAGCACCAGCAGTTCCACCAACAAATGACAAAGCAGTGAAACTCGGTGAGAATAATTCCAAAGCCATAAATTCATTTTTGAATGGTCTCAGTGATACAATATTCACCAAAGTTGCACATTGTAAATCTGCTAAAGAGATTTGGGACAAGCTTCAAAATATTTATGAAGGAGATTCAAAAGTCAAAGAAGCAAAGCTTCAAACTTACAGAGGTCAGTTCGAACAACTAAAAATGATGGAATATGAAGATATCGCAGCCTAATTCTTATGACTCGATGAAATAGTGAACGCAATCATAGGATTGGGAGAAGAAATCGAAGAATCTATAATTGTTCAAAAGGTACTAAGATCTCTTCCTATGAGATTCAACCCTAAGATATCAGCACTAAAAGAAAGATTGGATCTAAACTCAATAAGCATGGATGAACTGCATAGAATCTTCACATCATATGAGATGAGAACTGAATAGGAAAATCCATATGTAAAAGAAGCATCCTTCAAAGCATCCAAAATATCAAAGAAAAAGAAAGCGGAACAAGAAGAATATAGCAGCAGTAGCAACGTCTCGGAAGATGATGAAGAAGTGGCCAACTTTGTCAAAAGATTGAACAAGGGAACCAATGGTAAGTACAGAGGTAAGCTTCCTTTAATTTGTTTTAATTGTGATGGTATTGGTCATTTTGCTAACAAATGTCCTCATAAAAAAAAAAGAGAAATGATGAAGGTTACTCAAAAGGCAGACAAACATATAAAGGTAAAAGAACTACAAAGAAAGTTTTCAAGAAAAACTTTTGCACCAAAGAAGACATCTCATCATCAGATGAAGATGAAGTCAGTGACAATGAAACAGGGAGTGTTCTATTCATGGCAGTAGAAGACTCTGATAAAGAAGACTTTGAAGAAGAATATGAAGAAGCATATGAAGAAGAAATTGAAGAGGCAGAATTTGACTTCCGAGAAGAATTAATGAGTGCCATAGAAGTTACCAAGAGAGAAAACAAGAAAAACAAGAAACTACAAGCAGAACTAGATAAGAAAAAAGACACTCAAGAACTAGAACAAATGATCACAAAATTAAAGGTTCAAATAGAAGAAGATAAAAGAATTGAAGAAGCACTCAAAAAACAACTAGAAGAAAATGACAGGATCATTGGAAACCTGGAAGCAGAGATTGTCACACTAAGAAAGGATATTCAAAAGAAAAATATGCAGAATAGCTCAAAAGTTCTGGATGACATTATCAGCAGTCAAAAATCTTATCTTGACAAGTCCAGACTTGGATACAATCAGATAGAAAAGGGATCAAGCTCCAAAACAACAGAGCAAGAAACAAATAAAAAAAGTTATGCAGAAACAATCAAAGGGGATAAAAATATATACAAGGAAGATTACAGGGACACTCCTCCACTGAGAAGATTCAAATTTCAGAATCAACAATAGACAGACAGGCCTCAAGAAAAAGAAGGATTCATAAGAGCACCTCCTTTCATAAGATCTTCAACTACCAGGTATCAAACTATATTTTTTGGTTTATGTTATGCATGTAATAATTTTGAACATAAAGTTGTAAATTGCAGAGCTAACAACAGGAACAATAATTGCTTTGAGAACCATACACAAAGGGGTTATTCAAGAAGACCTAGTTAAACACAGAGAAGAAGTTACAATAAGTTTGAATCTTTGAGAACTGAAGTGGAATGTTACAAATGTAACAATTTTGGACACATGGCCAAAAATTGCAAAATGGCAGTCCCTCCTAAAGAACCTCAACAAAGTCACAAACAAGAACCTCAGAAAAGACATGGATAAGAAAGCAAGATCAGTATTGCAATGAAGAATGCATAGTCACTCTACAAGCTAAACAGAGGAAATGTGGTTGGTATCTTGACAGTGGATGTTCAAAACACATGATAGGTGATAGAGACAATCTTCTTACATTATGAAAGGAAAGAGATGGATCAGTCTCCTTTGGAAATGATGATTCATACAAAATCATTGGAAAAGGCACAGTTCGAATTGGGAACAAGAATGAAAAGGCAGAAAATATTCTACTAGTAGAAGATATGAAACATAATCTTTTAAGTGTGAGTCAAATGTGTGACTAAGGTCATAAAGTTACTTTTGATTCACAAAAGTGTGAGATAAGAAAATAAGGTTTAGGGAAATCGGTTGCTACAACTGCAAGAACTTCAAGCAACATATATGTGTTAAGAGAAATTGGAAATGAAAAGTGTTGTCTAGGAAAAGAAGATGAAAGTTGGCTATGGCATAGAATAATGGGTCACATGCATTTTGATAACCTTGTCAATGTCAGCAAAAGAGAAGTCGTCAGAGAAATTCCCCAGATCATGAAACCAACCAACACTTTGTGCAAGCATTGCCAACAAGGAAAACAAACAAAGACTAGGTTCAAATCAAAGGAATATTCAACAACAAAACCACTGGAAATTTTGCATACTAATCTAGTTGGACCAACTACAACAAAAGGCATAAAAGGTGAGAGGTACTTTATGTTATTAGTTGATGATTATACAAGAATGACTGCAGTTTTCTTTCTCAAGAACAAATCATAAGCTTTTGAAATTTTCAAGATATACAAGGAAATGGTTGAAAATGAGATGGATTCAAGAATAAAATGCTTAAGATCGGATAATGGAGGAGAATTCACCTCAAACGAATTAATGGACTACTGCAGCAATCATGGAATAAAAAGGCAATTCTTCGTCGCTAGGACACCTCAACAGAATGGAGTTGTTGAAAGAAAGAACAGGACAGTACAAGAAATGGCTCAAACAATGATAATGGATTCAAAGTTGACAGATATTTTTTGGACACAGGCAGTGCATATAGTAGTTCACATTCAAAGCAAAGTAATGCTCAGAAACAACACTGATAAAACTCCCCACGAGCTATGGAAAGGAAGACCAACAAATGTGAAGCACTTCAGAGTTTTTGGAAGCAAATGCTAGATCAAAAGAGAAGATGGAAGAATGGGAAAGTTTGAATCTCATGTGGACAAAGGAATACTTGTTGTTTACTCAAGTACAAGGAAAGCATACAAGTGTTACAATCTAAGATTAAACAAAGTTGTAGAAAGCATCAACGTAACATTGATGAAATAGGAAGACCTGAATCAAAGAAAGAACAAAACAAATCAATGGAACAACGTTTTGAAGAAGACGAAAAAGAAGAAGAAGATGAAGATGAAGATGAAGAGAATCCGACAAAAGTAGAAGAGCAAGTTCAACAAGTATCTCCAAAGACACCTAGCAAATGAGTACAGAAGAATCATCCTTCAGATCAGATTATTGGAAACAAAGATGAAGGAGTTGAGACTAGAAGAAAAATCCATTCACTAGAACAAACACACCTAGAACTCTTATCTACAATTGAACCAAATTGTTTTTAAGAAGCCAGCAAGGATGAATTTTGGAATAAGGCCATGGATGAAGAATTGGATCAAATAGAGAAAAATGACACTTTGGAATTGGTTCCAAGACCAAAGAATAAGAATGTGATCAGCACAAAATGGGTTTTCAATAATAAATCGAATGAAGATGGACAGGTTACAAGGAACAAAGCTAGATTGGTATGTAAAGAATATGCACAGATTGAAGGAATCGACTTTGAAGAGACATTTTCCCCAGTTGCCAGAATGGAAGCAATCTGTTTGTTTTTACCTTATGCATGCTCCAAAAATGTTAAAGTATATCAGATGGACGTAAAATCATCTTTTATGAATGGGGAACTTGAAGAAGAAGTCTACATTGAACAACTAGAAGGATTTTAGTTGTCAGAGAACACAGACTGTGTGTAAATTAAAGAAGGCCTTGTATGGTCTAAAACAGGCCCCTAGAGCATGGTACTCCAGACTGGATAAGTATCTGCAGGAGGCAGGGTTCAGAAAATGAAGTGTAGACAACAACCTCTACATCAAGGTAAGTCAAGGTAATATTTTATTAATTGAAGTTTATTTTGATGATATTATTTTTGGTAGTGATGATGACAGGTTAAGCCATAAATTTGCAAAAGACATGCAGAATGCATTTGAAATGTCGTTACTTGGAGAACTATCCTTCTTTCTGGGACTTCAGATATGTCAAAGAAACCAAGGAATTTTTATTTCTCAAACCAAGTATATCAAAGAAATGCTACAGAGGTTCAGAATGGAAGATTGCAAAACAGTTATCACTCCCATGCAAACCAGTTGTAAGTTGAGCAAAGATGATGATTCAAAGTCTACAGATCAGAGGCAATATAGGTCAATGATTGGCAACCTACTATATGTGACAGCATCCAGACTAGATGTAATGTAGGCAGTTGGACAGGTGGCACGATTTCAAGCAGCACCAAAGGAATCACATGTATTAGCAGTAAAGAGGATCTTTAGATATCTCAAAGGAACAAAAGATTTTGGATTATGGTATCCAAAAGGAAAAGATCTATCACTTATTGCCTACATAGATGCAGATTGGGCAGGTTGTATTGATGACCGACGAAGCACCAGTGGAGCAGCGTTCTACTTGGGTGAGTGTTTGGTATCATGGCTAAGCAAGAAACAATCATCAGTATATCCATCTACAGCTGAGGCAGAGTATATTGCAGCAGCACCATGTTGTACACAGGTTCTTTGGATGAAACAAACTTTGACAGATATACAGGTTGAGTATGATGAGCCCATTCCAATATATTGTGATAATACAAGTGCCATCAATATCTCAAAAAACTCGGTGATGCAGTCCAAGATGAAGCACATTCCAATCAAGTATCACTTTCTACGGGAACAGGTTGTAGAAAAGAACATTAGAGTTGAGTATGTGGGCACAAAAGAACAAGTGGCAGCCATCTTTACAAAACCACTTCCATAGGAAGCCTTTGACTATATTTGCCAAAGACTTGTAGTTATTTCTACTCCAAAAATGAATGTTTTTTGAATGCTTTTTGAATGCTTATCTTATATGTCTTATATGTACACGAGGAAGCACCATAAGAGGACAGTTTGTCAGGGGGAGAAGCCTCGGATGAAAAGATACCTTTGCCATTGATGACAAAGGGGGAGAGATTTATCAGATGAAGAGGACAAAGGCATGGTTCCAGGGGGAGCATGAGTGATATGATTTCAGTATTGCATCATAGTGTTTCCATCAATGCCAAAGGGGGAGATTGTTGATTAAGGTTGGTTGTCATTGATGTCAACCCTTGAAGAAAGCCCCGTAGCACAAAGGTTTGGGTAATGGAACCAATATTGTTTGATGTAAATATGACTCATTATTGTTTTGTCATGGTTGATAAGAAGTAAATATGGATGAACTCCATAGTGGTCCCCTTATGGTGAAATCCCTCATGGGAAGACGCTTTGTGGAGTAAGAGAACCCATGCTTAATTGTGGAATAATGAGATGAAAGAAAATTATTTTTTCAGGGAAAATATCCTATATGATAGTGCTTATCATGTCATTTCCGGTGGTATGTGGAACAACACATAATTCCTCACGGTTACAAAGTTATGGCCATGAAAAGTTGGAGACCTTAGGTTTGGGTAATGGAACCAAATTTGTTTGATGGGTAACCGTATGAGTTATGATATATTTTTAGATAATACTATTCTATATGGATATTACATGTCATGCCATTTCTGGTGGTATGTAGAACATCACATAACTCCTCACGGTTTGAGAGTTATGGCCTTACGAAGTTGGAGGACCCTCATATGT
>ML792395.1:195599-271540 GCA_009831015.1 Picea engelmannii | reverse complement strand
AATAAGGAAAGTGGGCCAAGTGACCTAGAAGATGTTTTTAAGGAAGTTACTTGGAGAGTATAAATAAGAGGCAAGGCTCTCTCATTTGAATCACACTTGAGAATATTGAATATCTATATGTGTCTGAGGTAACCAAGGATATCCAAACTAGAATTCTGAGTGAAGGTGAAGAAAAGAAGGCCGAAATGCAAGGAAGGATAAATTCTTTTGATGGTGCTTTCTAAGGTATGTTGTTTACAGGTCATCTCACCATTTTCGCTATAAATTTTTCTATAATGATTCAGACCATGAAATTGCTATGCAAGTGATAAAACATATCCAAGTATGTGTGGTAAAAAATTCATCTTGTGGGTCGTTGTATTTTGGGAGTTACACTCCATGGAAAATAGGGTTTGTGGCCAGTCCTGAAACTAGTCAAAAATCAAGTGTTTCGAGTAAAAATGTGTTGGTTAGGGTATATTCTGTAGTATGTTGTGTAACAATTTCATATCAATTCATCAAATATTTTGTGCGGAGCACGATCTACAAGGTCACTCTCTAGAATAAGCCAAAATTTAGCAAGGTATGCCATTTTTGCTATAACTCCTTTTCTAAGAGGTTCCAAGTAGTGACACTTGGAGGAATTGCATAAAACACACTGAAGAAAATTGTGTGTATCAGTTTCAGATATTTATACATTACAGTTTCAAAGTTATGATTACTTCAAGTTAGGGTTGTTGACTAATCCAAAACTGGGCATGTGAGACTAAAGAAAAGTTTGATGAAAATGTTAGTCTCTTATTTTTAAAGTAAAGGAAGGTTTGCAGGAATGTGATCATATACACCAGGTCTATTACAAAGCTACAAATCAGATTTGGATGATGAAATTGATGAGGGATTTTGGTTGTGGTACATGTTGAGGCAATAGTTGATGAGTTGACGTACATACATGAGGTGTATAGTTGATGATGTTGGTACATATTGATGAGTCATAGTTGATGAATAGTTGACACATGATTGGTACATACTTGGTACATGGTTGGATGCACTTGTTTACGGTACAGGTTGACTATAGGTTGGTGCATGGTTGATGCACTTGTTTATGGTACAGGTTGATGCATGGTTGATGCATGGTTTAGATTTATTGGTACAGGTTTACAATGGTATATCTCACAGTGATAGTGTGAAAGTGGTTCCATCATTCTACTTCTACTTCAGGGTGGAAGGACGGGGCAAGGAAAGGTGGTTGTAGCCACCTTCCGGTTGTAGTCGAAGAACATTGGGGGTTGTAGCCAGAGAATTGGGGAGTTGGAGCTTCCCTCAGATTGTAGCCTGAGAAATTAGGGGGTTGGAGCCTCCTGCCAGTTGTAGCTGGAAAAAAAAGGAAGTTGGTGCTTCCAATGAATGTAATTCTTCAAGACATATAAGAAAAAGCATTTCATGGTTTTCTCCCGATTTGGGTTTCCACATAAAATACTAGTGTACTGTGTATGTGTGTGATTGTTTATTTATTACTGCTCATTATTGGATAATAATTATACTTGATATAACATTTGAAGAAAAAGGATTATAATTACGCGATTACTGATTCACNTTTTATACAGGGAAGTTGTTGAGGAGTGCACCTTTGTGGGCTATTTCTGGGAGCTCTTATCATCCATTTTGAGTGTCGTTTCTTCTGTTGGGTTCTTAAGATCTGGGAGAATAAGACCAGATCAGTTTTGTAACCTTTTGGCACTATTTTGATTTACTTATTGAGCTTTGAACATAAATAATAAATCTTCACCCACTGAGACAGAGGCCCGGAGACATAGGCGAGATTGTCGAACTCCATTATCACATTGGTGTTATGGTTTGTTTTTGTTTATTACTTCATTTCAGTTTTGTACATGTTTATATGGTTGTGATATATTCTCATATCTTCTTCCTCTTTCATTAAAATTCCTAATTGGTTAATCAACACATGTTTAATAACTCAACCATTGTCGTGTAAAAGATCTTTTTGGATCAAGTGGTATTAGAGCTAGTTGACATTCGGATTTGAGTTTTTCATGTTAACCAGGGAAAAGCTACTTCGTAGTGTAGGAGATATTGTTGAAGAGAATCCATTGATTGGATTGAGAATGAGGACTTCTCACAGTGAGAAGATGGCATCAGAAGAGGGACTTTCTCAGGATGAGAAAGAGTTTCGAAAAGATTTATTTTCCATGTTGGAGATGATGAAGGCTTTGTATGAAGATTACTTGGAACGTAAGAAACCAAATCTTAGTGAAGATTCAAAGGAAAGAAATGAATAAGGAGAGGATCCTGCTCAAATTATTCCTTCACCTCCATCATCACCTCCTTCTTCTCCTTCTTCTTCAATTTCAACTTCTAAATCCAATGCAAAGAAACATGTTCATAAACATAAGAATGAAATGCCTTTATTAAAACTTGATGTTAAATTCGAATTACCCATGTGTGATGGTGAAGTTAATGCAGAGAGACTTGAAAATTGAGTTAGATAGATGGAGGTCTATTGCAGTGTGCAACAGATCAAGGATAATGCCACACAAATCAAGTTGGCATCTTTGAAACTTGCAGGCACAACATTGTTACACATTATTTTGGTCACTTTGGTGATGTCTCTATAGTTATGTGTTCAAGCTCTCATAAGGACTTTTTGCCTGAGAAAAGTGAATGTTGTCTTCTTCCAAAAAACATATGTTTAAGATGAGTTCGTAGGCTGACTATGTTGTAGGGTGTGAGAATATTGATTCTCGTAGGAAACCCTATACCTAGCCCGTGAGGTGTTCACAGTCTGCTCTATAGGTAGGGTGCGAACCTGTTTTGAAGCTTAAAAGGAAGATAAAGTTACAAAGGTTCTAGAAGAGTATCTTCTAGAAAATGACTTGGCATTCACATGATTGGCATCCTACTGACTTCTCAGATTTAGTGGGATCATCCTCATCGCTTTAACCATCTATCCTTCTCCTATATAATGAAGGGTTTATCAAGGAAGAGGTTAAGCAAGATTGAATGGAGAATTGATGAAAGAATTGCGTGAAGAACCCTGATTGGATTGAATCTTGAAGACTCTATTTGTCTATCAAGTTGTACTAGATTTTCTTCATGCAAGTGTAGAGAAAGTGTGTGTGTTGGAACCAAGGACCACTGAAAGGAATCTTGCAACATCAAGGTGATCTGGTTGTATCTTTTACTTTCATTTAATATAATACAGCGGCATGTCCCTTTCCCATAAAATCACTCTTATTTTATTGCATAACTCCTTGATCATATGCATAGATTGACATTGAATATACTTTGTTATCTTCACTTTGGTTGTTTTGTGTTGTCTTGGACCTGATCTCACAAGAGCACCAGAGTGAAGTAGGAACAACAGAGACCTAAGGAAGCGATATAAAGGTATGTCACTCATTCCTTCTTGGTAGTATATTCAATGACTACAACTTAGAGAAAGAGACATGTCCTATCCTATTTTGTTCTAGATCCAGGTGGATCTAGGGAGACCTATTACTGTCCGCATATATCAATTTATCCTGTAACAAAATTGGTGACTCCACTTGGGATACCACTCATTTTTGTTTTCTTTTGTTGGCCATTTTCTCTTGGTCTACCTATTTCATTGCCAACCAATCTCTGAGTCTGTAGGAGACCATTATAGACTCTCTGGACCTAGAAGTTCACTCAAAATTTTTGTCCCCTTTCCAAATTTTCATAATTTACAAACCTTCTCACACTGTACCTCTCTGTAGCCTGCGAGAACCTTTCATTTTCACACCCAACTATTCATTCTAGTGTGACATCCTCGCACCTTGCCAATGTCCAGACTGCGAGAATGCCTCATTCTCGCATTGTACTCCACTACTAGGCTGCGAACCCATTTATAAAAGTTTTGGATTAGGTCTTCTTGTATTTTTGATGCTCATATTTGTTTGTTCATCTGGGAAGAACTTCTTTTGCTAGTGTTTGATTGTTTCTTGACTTCAAATCTTGCAGTCAATTAGTTTTCAGAGATAGAAAACTCTTCTTAATATTTTTCCCAGTTTTTACTTCTCAACCTTTTACCAATGAGGGTATAATCTCGGATTCTGAGATCTGAGTGCTTGCTTGGTCAAAAGTCTTTGATCGGTTTAAAAGTTGGGATTATTATTTCTTTAGATTGCTTGTTGCTTAGAAAAGTTCTTTGTCCGTATACATTTCAAGAAACTTTTTCTTGTCAATTTTTATTTTTATCTCCATTGAAAGATTTGATTTGGGCATTTATTGAGTATTGTTTTTTCATTTGGTTGCTTACCTTTTCTTAGCTCCATCCCTATTTTTGTCTTCTAAAAAAAAATGTTTTTAAAGTCTTGTTCTTTTAAGCAATCATTCAGAAAATATTGGCATTGAAAGATAACGAATAGTGAATTTACGTTATCCATGATTGTTTGGTACTACATTTGAAAAGATAATTGTACATCATAGTTTGCATTGTTCCAGAAAAACTCCTTTCTCCCTGCTATAGATAGAATTCATCGAACGAAAGTTTGTATCATTCATTTATATTTACGCAAAGTTGGGTCTAAGTCTTACAGAACACCAGTTTCATCTCTGCCTCCCTCTTGGGTAACAACAGCCTTTAATAATATTGCACAATTTTTAAAATTCAACTAGTAACTTTTTCTAGGGCTCTTTTGCACCAACATTAGCTAGGTTAGAGATTTGGAATAAGCAGTGAGACACACTCTCCAAAGAAAAAAACAAACAATAGTATCTTGTGATAAAGAGTGTTAAATTCCATTTGCAGCATTTTGTCCTAGGAAGCCCTTCTCACACAAGGGTCAAACCTGAGGTCGCATTGAGATTGACAGAGTTACTCACCCTACTTTGTTGATCTCAGTGTAGAGATTGCACATATTATGGGGGTCACTTGAAGGTATACCCACAATGATGAGTGGAAGCCTCTCAAGTTGATTTCGGGCTAGATACCCTTCCCTTGCATTGTGGGTATACCTTCAAGTGACCCACAATGATGAGTGGAAGCCTCTCAAGTTGATTTCGGGCTAGATACCCTTCCCTTGCATGTGGATCGGACTGTCGATTGTTTCCCCAGGCATCATTGTTGTTTGTGGTAACCTTAGTAGCCTATCTTCTTAGGGTCTTACACAAGGTGACTGTGAAGGGGTAAGTCTTCACGGTACCTGGAATTGATGTTGTCCAAACTCACTCGGGTTCCTTGGAGGGTATACCCACGATTATGTGTGCGAGCTTGCACCAGGGTGTAAATCCGTTAAGAAGGTCGTCAACGCAACTTTTCCACCCTTGCCCAGCCCCTTCTTGTCTTTTCGTTGCAACGTTGGATTTCATCACCAACTAGTGACTTCGGAATTGGAAGGTATTGTTTGCTTGGTTTTGATTCCTAGATTTTACTAGCGCGTGTTGTTTGTTTACCCAAGTTGACCATAGAATTTATTTCGTAAGATTTTAACTTGATCACAATTGACCCTCCACGTCATTCATGTAGAATGTGAGGCCTACCCCAAGAAGATATAAAAGGTTCTCAACCCTTTCCTACCAACTCACCTGAGAGCTCTCCTCAATAGAGTGAAGTCCAAGATGTTGCCACTCCACAAGTGGAAAGAACTAACTGATGCAGGAGCATCCACATTTTGATCAAGCGAGCCAGCGCACGAAGAAAGAGGATACAGCTGGACAGGCCAGCACATACATTTTTGAATTACTTTGAAAAGATTGGTGCGCCGTCGTTTTGAATGAAAGCATTCATATGAAGAGCCTTTGTATTGTATTATAAATAAGAAGGCATTTAATAGTTTTAATGCAGTTAGATAGGAATTAACTGTAGATTAGACAGTTTACTTTCGAGAGGGAAAATGGAGTAATAGACACCCTCCTTTGTACATTGTATATTCTCATTCAGACAAGGAGCAAGAGAAGAGCAGAGCGGAGAGCTTTTGAAGAACCTCCATGTACAGACATTGAATTAATAGGAAAGAGCTTTGATTCAATTCCATGGATGTGTTCGATCTCTGTGTGTTGTTAATATTATGCTTTTGCCTATTTACTTCTTTTATGCTTATCTTTTATATGCTGCATATGTGATTGCGTATCAGGTTCGTAACCTGAGAGAATGAGTGAGTGAGTCTAAATTGTTTCTCTATTTGAGACAGGAGATTCCTGCATAGAGTGCAGTGGAATTCCTCCACATAGAGTGCGTTGAGGGGGATGGATAGTTTAACTCTCATTTCCATTCACTCAGAAGTTGGTTTGGGTAGATAGAGCCATGCAAGGTGTGCGCAGGCTGGATGAAGTCTCAGAGTTGTGATTCTGAGCTAAGGCATTGATAGACTTTTGCTGCAGGAGTGCGCAGGGTCAGAAGCTTCAAACACTTAGCGTGTTTTGAAGATTTGCCGCAAAAGGTGCGTGCAAGAACTTCTTCCTGAGGAAGTCGAAGTCGTGAAGCTCAGGAGAGACAAGCCCTCAAGCTGCGGAAAGGAAATAAGGAGAAGTTGCATGGACAGATTTAGAGAAAAGGTCGAAGGCTGATGAGTCATTTCTTGGAGAGGCACCTCTTGTTCGAGAACGCCGCAAGGAGGAAAAGTGGACGTGAAGTCTACAACGTAGATGGAGGAAAGTTCAAAGCTTAGATTGGACAGAAGTTGTCGATTGAGATCACAAGGAATGTGACTCGACTTGTGGATCAGACGCATCGGGAGTTTGCGAGGGAAGCTACTACTTCTTTGAAGGGAGATCGCGAGATCACGAGAAGCGAAGTCCCGACCATTTCGTATATAGTGTGGTCATAGTCGGGTGAAGTGGCAGGTGATCTCGGGACACCGGATCTCGGGAGTTGGAGGATCAAGATATTGGTCTCGCGAGTGGCGAGGACGCGAGAAGGCGAGATAGCAAGCTTGTCGGCATCTCGGCGTTTCGGGTCTCTAAGGTTAGGACTCCGAAGGTATAGTGACGCGAGTCGCGAAGACACGATAAAGTGAAGTCCCGATCAGCCGAGGAGAGGTCAATGTTGACCAAAGACATCGGGTCTCAGGGATCCGAGGTTCTAGTATTCAACTGTTAAATTCGCGAAGTCGCGAGAGCCAATCCCCCGATATCCAAGGAAGGAGGGATCGCGCGAGTGGAAGAGTCACTGTGGGTATGAAAGGATTCCCGAGAGGGGATCAGAAGAATCTTTAAGTTCTTCGGGCCGAGGGGACGAGAAAAGGGTCCTGGTGAGCGCGGGTTGGCCAGCGAGGGACGACTTGGGTCAGAGTGGTATCAGAGCGAGGTTCTGGTTTCTCTTTGTTCGGGTAACAGGGAGAAGAAGATTTCATCATGCCGCCAAGGAGAGAAAGACAGTCGCCTGATCGTGAAGACAGGGACGCGCGGAGAAGGGGTAGACAACCAGGTAACCCAGAAATGGAGCGGCAGATACAAGATCTCCGAGCTAGGCTTGAGGAGATGGAGACCACCCAGAGGCGTGGAGCTGGTACAACAGAGTTCAGCGATTCCGAGGTTGAAGAGGAAGCTGGACATGACCAAGAGGAGGTCACAGCCGAAGATGCCTCGACAGAGAGGTTGATCAGGGCTTTTTCGAGGATGAGCTCGAAAACGAAGATGGACATTCCCATCTATGAGGGAATTCTAAACGCTCAGGAGTTGTTGGATTGGATCCGAGCACTCGACACCTACTTCGATTATGAGGATATCGAAGAGGACAAAAAGGTGAGGCATGTTGTCACGAAGCTAAAGGGTCATGCAACCTTATGGTGGGATGAGCTGCAGGCAGACAAATGTAGCAAAGGAAAACAGAAAATCAAGAGCTAGGATCGGATGATCACCAAGATGAAAGCGAAGTTCATTCCGAGAGACTACCAGATCACTCTGTTCAGATGCATGCAGAACCTGAGACAGAAGTTGATGACGGTGAAGGAGTACACCGAGGAGTTCTATAGGCTCAACATTCGAGCAGGTCATCGGGAAAGTGATGACGAAAAGGTGGTGAGGTATCTGAATGGTCTCAGGTATGACATTCAGGATGAATTGAGGATGGTTACCATCCGAACAGTTGAGGATGTGTACCATATGGCTTTAAAAGCCGAAGAAAAACTGAGCCGAAAGCAAGGACAGCGGGGGAGAGGCAGAAGCCAGCCAAGAGGCAAAGCAATTGCCCAGGAAAGAATTCAGAAGCCCAAAGAGGATTGGAAGAAGCCTCAGGGTAGAGTTGAAAGAGGTGGTACCTCACAGTAGAGGCAGCCACAAATTGAACAAAGGAAGCAATATGCTGAGCCGAGGAGACAACATGCAGAGCAGGGTGGCGGATATGCTGATGCCAACATAATTCCTCGTACCTGAGGTAGAGGCAGAGGCTGAGGAGGAATTATCACATGTTTCACATGTGGTAAGGACTGCCATAAAGCCGTGGGTTGTCCAGAGAGGAAGATGGACAGAGGAAATACTCACGTCACTGAGGCGCAGAGGCATGACGTGGAGGATGAGGACACTGGGAGTGGGAAGTCACTGACGGTGCACAAAGTTCTCTTGAAGCTCGAGAAAGAGGTAGAGGACACCGCTCAGAGATGTAGACTGTTCAGAACGACTTGCAAGACCAAGGGCTGGAAATGCAAGGTCATCATTAACAGTGGGAGCACTGACAATCTCATTTCAACCGAGATGGTGGACAGGTTGGAGCTGAAGACGCACAGACACCCAATCCCATATAAAGTGTCATGGCTGCAGAAAGGACACCAGGTATGTGTTACGAGACAGTGCTTGGTTAATTTTAAAATGGGTGAATATAGAGATGAAATCTTGTGTGATGTCATTCCCATGGATGTCTGTCATGTTTTATTGGGTAGACCATGGCAGTTTGATAGACATGTTGTTCATGATGGGAGGATGAACACCTATACCTTAGAGAAGGATGGGAAGTCACATACATTGCTGCCGATAAAAGATAAGAAGGTGGAGCCAGAAGTTTGTAGCACAATACTTCTCATGAGCGGGAAGGAACTTCTCACAGAATTGGAGAAGGATGAAGATCCACAATTCTTTGTTGTTAGGAAGCCGAGGATTGTTCTGACAAGCACAAGAGTGGACGACTTGCCAGAGGAGATTCAGCAGTTGTTGGGAGAGTTTGCTGATATCATCGTGGATGAACTTTCACGTTCATTGCCACCAGTGAGGAGTGTGATTCATCACATTGATCTCATACCAAGAGCAAGTTTACCAAATAAGGCAGTGTACAGGTTGACACCTCAGGAGAACGAGGAAGTCAAAAGGCAGGTGCAAGACTTGTTGGATAAGGGACTGGTGAGGGAGAGTCTTAGTCCATGTGCTGTTCCGACAGTACTGAGCTCAAAAAAGGATGGCGGCTGGAGGATGTGTACAGACTCCAGGGCGATAAATAAGATCACCATCAGGTACAGGTTTCCATTGCCGAGGATGGACGACTTGATGGATTTCCTGAGTGGGGCAAATTATTTTTCGAAGATAGACCTCAAGAGCGGATATCATCAGATCTGGATGAGAGAGGGAGATGAATGGAAGATAGCATTCAAGAAAAACGAGGGTTTGTACGAATGGTTGGTCATGCCGTTTGGATTGACAAACGTGCCTAGTACTTTCATGAGGCTGATGAATGAAGTCCTGCGGGAATTCATTGGAAAATTTTTGGTCGTATACCTGGACGACATATTAATTTTCAGCAAGACCAAGGCTGAGCATTTGAGGCATTTGGCCATTGTGATGAGAAGGCTGCAGCAGGAGAAGCTGCTGATTAATTTAAAGAAATGTTCCTTCATGAAGACTGAACTCATATATCTGGGTTTTGTAATATCGGTGAATGAATTGAAGATGGATACTGAGAAGGTTGAAGTGATCAGAAATTGGCCATCGCCGAGAAACGTTTTTGAGGTGAGGAGTTTCCATGGATTGGCAAGCTTCTACAGAAAATTCATTCGAAATTTTAGTGGAATTAGCGTCGCGATGATGGATACTGTGAAGAAGCGACATAAGGTTTTCGATTGGACAACAGAGGCTGAAAGGAGCTTCAATCAGTTGAAGCGGAAGATAACAGAGCAACCAGTGTTAGTGCTGCCTGACTTTCAGAAGACCTTCCAGGTGAAGTGTGATGCCAGTGGGTATGCAGTTGGAGGAGTCTTGAGTTAGGATGGAAGACTTGTGGCATACTACAGCGAGAATATGGATGATGCGAAGCTGAAGTATTCCACATACGATAAAGAATTCTATGCCATCATACAGGCATTGAAGAAGTGGAGGCACTACTTGATACCCAAGGATTTTGTATTGTACAGCGACAATCACGCATTGCAGTTCGTAAGTCAGCAAGAAAAGCTGAATCAGAAGCATGCGAAGTGGGTGGAGTATATGCAAAACTTCACATTCGTGATCAAGCACATTTCGGGGACTGCGAACAAGGTGGTAGACGCCTTGAGCCGAAAGTGTTTATTGCTGCAGGAATTCAGGGTCACGACTTTGGGTTTTGAGAACCTGAAGGAGATGTACGCAGGTGATGTTGATTTCGGTGAAGCTTATGAAGCAGCCGAGAATCCGGTACTCAAAGATAGGAGTCCGTGGATGGATTTCATGATCCAGGATGGATTGTTGTTTAAAGGAAATCAACTATGCATTCCAGATTTCTCTATGAGAGAGAATTTGGTGAAGGAGAAGCACAGCGGTGGCTTAGCGGGTCATTTCGGGCATGACAAAACATTCGCCAAGCTAAGCGAATCGTATTTTTGGCCAGGCATGCATGCATATGTGAAGAGGTTTGTTGACAGGTGCAGGATATGTCAACATGCAAAGGGCCGAAAACAGAACACGGGGTTCTATCAGTCGTTGCCCATACCCGAAAGGCCATGGGAAGCTATTAGCATGGATTTTGTGTTGGGTTTGCCGAGAAAACAGCGAGGAGTAGATTCCATTTTTGTGGTAGTGGACAGGTTCTCGAAGATGGCACACTTCATTCTGTGTCATAAGACCAGCGATGCGACACACATCGCAAATTTGTTTTTCAAAGAGATTGTTCGATTGCATGGATTGCCGAGAAGCATAGTCTCGGATCGGGACACGAAGTTCATCGGTCATTTTTGGAGGACGCTATGGAAGAAGCTGGGGACATGGTTCTGGCACACTTGTGGAAGGAAAGGTTCCCGAGGGAAACATATAACAAGCTCAAGATGAAAAAGATCAGGCCATGCAGGATTCTGAAGAAATTCGGCGAAAATGCATATGAGCTTGAGTTGCCAGAGGGCGTCGGGATATCTCCGATTTTCAACATTTCGGATTTGTACCTCTACAGGGCTGATGAAGCAGGCACTGGAACCAGGGAACCAGTGGTCCAGTGGCATAAGCAGTTACCAGTTGCACAGAAGCCTGAGATGGAGTGCATACTGGATAAAAGAATTGGAAGGAAGACCAGGAGAAGGCAGTACTTTGAGTACCTGGTGAAATGGAAAGATCACCCAGTGGAGGATGCCAGCTGGGAAGATGAAGCAATAATTATGAAACATGGGCAGATTGTGCGGGAGCTCATGGACAGGAGCCCATGAAACCTTTTGAGCCGAGGAGTATGATGCAGGAGCATCCACATTTTGATCAAGCGAGCCAGCGCACGAAGAAAGAGGATACAGCTGGACAGGCCAGCACATACATTTTTGAATTACTTTGAAAAGATTGGTGCGCCGTCGTTTTGAATGAAAGCATTCATATGAAGCGCCTTTGTATTGTATTATAGATAAGAAGGCATTTAATAGTTTTAAAGAAGTTAGATAGGAATTAACTGTAGATTAGACAGCTTAGTTTTGAGAGGGAAAACGGAGTAATAGACACCCTCCTTTGTACATTGTATATTCTCATTCAGACAAGGAGCAAGAGAAGAGTAGAGCGGAGAGCTTGTGAAGAACCTCCATGTACAGACATTGAATTAATAGGAAAGAGCTTTGATTCAATTCCATGGATGTGTTCGATCTCTGTGTGTTGTTAATATTATGCTTTTGTGTATTTGCTTCTTTTTATGCTTATCTTTTATATGCTGCATATGTGATTGCATATCAGGTTTGTAACCTGAGAGAATGAGTGAGTGAGTCTAAATTGTTTCTCTGTTTGAGCCAGGAGATTCCTGCATAGAGTGCAGTGGAATTCCTCTGCATAGAGTGCGTTGAGGGGGCTGGACAGTTTAACTCTCATTTCCGTTCACTCAGAAGTTGGTTTGGGTAGATAGAGCCGTGCAAGGTGTGCGTAGGCTAGACGAAGTCTCAGAGTTGTGATTCTGAGCTAAGGCATTGATAGACTTTTGCTACAGGAGTGCGCAGGGTCAGAAGATTCAAACACTTAGCGTGTTTTGAAGATTTGTCGCAAAAGGTGCATGCAAGAACTTCTTCCTGAGGAAGTCGAAGTCGTGAAGCTCAGGAGAGACAAGCCCTCAAGCTGCAGAAAGGGAAATAAGGAGAAGTTGCATGGACAGATTTAGAGAAAAGGTCGAAGGCTGACGAGTCATTTCTTGGAGAGGCACCTCTTGTTCGAGAACGCCGCAAGGAGGAAAAGTGGACGTGAAGTCTACAGCGTAGACGGAGGAAAGTTCAAAGCTCAGATTGGACAAAAGTTGTCGATCGAGATGACAAGGAATGTGACTTGACTCGTGGATCAGATGCATCAGAAGTTCACGAGGGAAGCTACTACTTCTCGTGAAGGGAGATCGCGAGATCACGAGAAGCGAAGTCCCGACCATTTCGTATATAGTGTGGTCATAGTCGGGTGAAGTGGCAGGTGATCTCGGGACACCGGATCTCGGGAGTTGGAGGATCAAGATATTGGTCTCGCGAGTGGCGAGGACACGAGAAGGCGAGATAGCAAGCTTGTCGGCATCTCGGCGTTTCTGGTCTCGGAGGTTAGGACTCCGAAGGTATAGTGACGCGAGTCGCGAAGACGCGATAAAGCAAAGTCTCGATCAGCCGATGGGAGGTCAACATTGACCAAAGACATCGGGTCTCAGGGATCCGAGGTTCTAGTATTCAACTGTTAAATTCACGAAGTCGCGAGAGCCGATCCCCCGATATCCAAGGAAGGAGGGATCGCGTGAGTGGAAGAGTCACTGTGGGTACGAAAGGATTCCCGAGAGGGGATCAGAAGAATCTTTAAGTTCTTTGGGCCGAGGGGACGAGAAAAGGGTCCTGGTGAGCACGGGTTGGCCAGCGAGGGATGACTTGCGTCACTAACTCTTTAAAATGGTTTCGAATTATCAATTCTCGAGAGGACTTCCGACTTCCTCTGGACTCCGTGAGACATATTGTTCGAGTGAATTCTTCCAGAGAAATAGTTGTTGAGTCTTCTGGATTACCAACCAGACCTTTAATAGGACCTGAGGGTCAAGATCCTTTTTGGACTACTGGCATTTTTAGACGGGATCTCTTTGGCTCAGGAGTAGGCATTGATATCACTCTCACACCTGAGCTTCCCAAAACATTCGATCCAGATGCAATACCTTTTACTACTGACTATTATTTTCCTGGTTCAGATGCTCCACCAGCCGACCACATCTTGACTATCCCCCTACAAAAGGTCCATTACACAATGGTCCCATACACTATGTGTCCTCACACCAGGATTACAGTGGCTAGCCAAGCTCCCATTGGCATGCCTCTTTTGCCTATATTCACCCCAACACTTCCCCTCAGATATCATGTGTTGAATGCTTCTATTCCCGCTCCTACACAAATCCCATCCAAGACTCCTAGAATTTCCACTCCTTCTGGGCACCATCTCATTCCTGGTTTCATTCTGACACTTCCTCGACCCCCTTTCAGAGGACCTCTTCCATCCTCTATCGGAGGCATCAACCCTAGTGGCACGATCCCATCCTTCACACCTAATTACCAGATTCTTGTCGATGGACAATTTTATCAAGGAGGCCAAACCCAATCCCCTTTTGCAAGACAAATCTCAATTGGGATGCAACCCCCTATCGGAGGGAAACCCCCACCTACCCCACCCTATGGACAAAGCATACCTCCATCCTTGGCCCAGTATTGGAACTATCTTATCCAAAATAATCCTCACTCGACTGGGGGGAAATAGCCTCAATCTAGCTCATTCATACCCCCTAGTATAGGCCAACCATATCCAGGTACATCCAATCCTATTTGCGGCTCGGACGCTCAACCCCACACCCCTATTCAAGGGAACAACCCCAACCAATACAACCCTATAAATTACCTACCTCCACACCAATAACCGAATCTGCCTGGATCTTCACATTATATGCAAACTGCTTATGGTCCTACTAGTATACCTACAGGACTCCCTCCCCAAAGTCACCAGTACCCACATGTGAATAGACAGTCACCCTTCTTAGCCACCCTGGACCTCCCTGATCTATCGAGAATTTTAAATGATCCAATCCGTCATTCTTCTCAATTGCCCGCAAAATCAGCCAAACTACCATCTGACATCCCTAAATTCGATGGTAAACCAGGAGAGGACCCGAACAATCATGTAACGACTTTTCACCTTTGGTGTTCATCCAACTCTTTGATGAATGACTCTATTCGTTTACGCCTTTTTCAGTGAACTCTCATAGGTTCTGCCGCGAAGTGGTATATAGAATTACCATGAGGCTTCTTCATTGACTTCAACACCCTCGCTATGGCTTTCCTCACCCACTACCAGTTACCGATCTGTTATGAATAGGAACCGAAATTTTGAGTTCTTTCAAACAAACCAAAGCCACTCATATCTCTGATCACATTCATGAGTGGCGATGGAGACAACATCTTATCAAACTCAAACTTCCCGAGCAGTTGTTGGCAGAATGGTTCATGAAATCATTTGTGAATGACATCGCTCATGACATCACCATGGTTGGAGTTGTCACAGAAGAATAGACGATCAGTCGTGCTCAATACCTTGACCTCGTTTACTCACAAACGGGTACTCTTTACGACTTACTCCTTGACGCACCTCGGCCTTCTACTTCTACTACTTCAACTACTCCTGTTGTTTCTCATGCAGCTGATGATGTGATTGGCACTTTCCATGCCCAACCCCATTCCGTCCAAGCCTTTAGCAACAACCCCAAATCCATTGATTCTAATGTTCAAAATGCTCTGTCTCCTACCCCTCCCACCGAAAAAACTTCTGAGGTGAACTCTGTTCAATCTACCCCCGTCGGAAAAAATAAATCCAAAAAAGGGAAGGATAAGAACAAGGAGGATAAAAATAATCTGCAATTTGAGAAGACCAAAACAACACCTGTTGACGATAAGGATAAGCACAAACCCCGATACCCTTATCTTATCTGTGGTGATGATCACTACAAAAAGGATTGTCTAAGATGAGCTGAGGTTACTAAGTTCCTTCAAGGGACCCCAACATCGCCTACTCCAGCCATGTTGTCACAACCCTTCCCTTCTCAACAACAGGCCCAATTGGTCATTCATGAACAACCTTCCCCCTCCACTACATCCTATGTCTTAATGTGTACAGGTGATTCAAAGAAGAACGACATCACACTTACCACTTGAGCCAAAGATTTTTCTTCCTCCAAAGAGAAGGTTGATGAAATACCTCCTTCATTGGTCCAACCATCTCCCACAACTCCACCTACCAACAATCCTCTTCATATCGAACAACTGAGCCTAGATATAGTTCTTCACCCTCCCCCAAAGGGTGTTGTCCGAAAATCTACGTTCAATCCTCATGCACGTGTTGCCTAGAACTACAGTATTGTTGAAGATCTGGCCCAAGCACCATCCGCGATGTCAGCCCTCGAAGTCCTTTAGAGTTTTCCTATACAACAAAAGGCACTGTTGAAAGTTATTGGTGGAATCGACTCTACCGATACAAATTTAATAATTTTTGACTTGGAAGATCACATTCCCAGGTTACCCCCTCAACTCGCATTCCAAATACAAGTTATTGTCTCCGACAAGAACATTTGTAGAACAGTTATTGATGAGGGTGCCTCGACGTGTGTCATTTCTATTACTGGTTGGACAACCATCAACTCTCCTCCTTTAACCGAATCCCACAACGCGCTCAAAGCCTTCAATGGCTCTGGTTTTAAGCCTTACAGTGTCCTCCCTTCATTGCCTATTATGTTAGAAGGCAAAATGGTCAACGTTGAAGTGGAGGTCTTTGACACTCCTCTCAATTAAAACCTTCTACTTGGCCATAGCTGAATTGATTCCATGCGTGCAGTTGTGTCCACTCTTTTCCATGTCGTACATTTTCCACATCAAGAAAAAGTAATTACGGTGGACCAATTGGCCTTATTTCACTCTGATGCATGTATCGACAACGTACCTTTCATTACAAAAACACCCCCTGTATATGAGAATGTCAGTGTCGGTCTTCTTAAAGATTCTTCTTTGATGGTTACTTTTCCCATTCCGCCACTCAATGTTCCACATCCGTTCGTCGCCTCGATCAATATGATTTCCACCTCTGTTCGAGAAACCCCTGCGTCCTACGACCCGTGGATAGTACCCAACCCTTGTGATCATATTCATTATGGCAAACAAATGCCTTTGAGTCCGGTCAAATCCTCTTATCAAGCAATTCAATCGGCAACCCCTTCTACCCCCTCTCTTGGTGATTTATCTCTGGATCCATTTCGTGTCATTTTTCCTACAAATGAGATGATTATGTCTGTTATGTCCATGGAAGATACCCCTTGGGACAATGGACATCATTGTTCCATCCTCTTCTTGGAACAACACACCATTGAGAGTTACCAATGGATCTCGATCATTCTCATCATTTCTACCGTTCCTGAGTCTACACACGATATGTTCTACGAAGGGAACTTAAGTAATATCTCACCCA
Source organism: Picea engelmannii (assembly GCA_009831015.1). Classification (NCBI taxonomy): domain Eukaryota; kingdom Viridiplantae; phylum Streptophyta; class Pinopsida; order Pinales; family Pinaceae; genus Picea; species Picea engelmannii. The sequence continues at coordinate 254,719 of ML792395.1, read as the reverse complement.
CCATCCACCTCGACATATCCATCAAACCTAGAGTTGTCGAAAATGTGCATATCAGAGCTTCGTGTTCCCATGACGAAGTTGTCACCTACAAGTCTCTTTTCCAAGAATTTTGTGACATCTTCACATGGAGCTATGAAGAAATGTCCGGTATTGACCCCAACATTGTTGTACACGAGATTAGAATGTGCTAAGTCCAAGAAATCCTTTGTGTTTGTCTAATTGATATGCGACCTTCCCTGTTCTGAGACGAAAAATGTAGCAGAGGATTCATTACCCAATGAATCCCTTTTTCTGATCAGTTTCGATGACCTTTGGTATGGGGATATCATCATATATCTCTAGACCCAGACTTTTCGGCCTGATTTGTCTAGCACTGACCACCGTCGCATATGCTACCAAGCCCGTCAGTATATTATCCTCAGTGATACTCTTTATCATCGTGGGATTGACTCTGTTTTTCGACACTTCCTCACATTTGATGAAGCCAAGAAAGCCCTGAATGAATGCCATTCTGGAGCATGTGGTGGTCACATGTCTTGGTATGCTACTGCCCATAAGATATTACGAGCTGGGTATTTTTGGCCTTCTTTATTCAATGATTGTATTATTGTTGTCCAAAAATTCCATGCTTGCCAAACCTACAACAATAAAATACAATCACGCCCTTCTCCTCTACACCCTATAGTCTCCGTTGGACCTTTTGCAAAATGGGGTATCGATTTCATGACATATCACCCTCACTCGGGCGGGGGGCATGGATACATTATTGTAGCCATAGATTATTTTACGAAATGGGCTGAGGCAATGCCAACATTCGACAGTACTAGAAAGACTGCAGCACTATTCATATTCAATCACATCATTGCTTGGTTTGGTGTTCCTCAAGCTATCGTTACTAATCATGGTAGCCACTTTAGAAATTTTATGATGTCCAAACTCACCGAAACCCCTTCGCCATGAAAACTCAACACCCTATTTCCCACTAGCCAATGGCTAGGTTGAAGAAATAAACAAATTCCTAATTACCATGCTTCGACGAATGATAGGGATTCACAAAACTAGTTGGCACACGATGTTGTTTTCGACATTGTGGGCTTATTGGACATATGTCAAGTCTGCTACCGGGTTTTCACCTTTCCAGTTAGTTTATGGTATAGAATCCATCTTATTGATTGAATGTGAAATACCATCTCTAAATCTTGTCATTGAACTTCTCCCAAACACTTCCATTGAAAAAGAACATCTGTTGTATCTTATGCAACTAGACGAAACCCGTCGTGATGCCACCCTAATTATAGAAACCCAGAAGAAACGTGTCAAAGCTCAATATGATAAACATGTCAAACCATGCATGTTCTCTGAATGAGATCTAGTTCTCCTTTATTAACAAGATCGAGATTTGTTAGGAGTCGAACAATTTGAGGCTATGTGGCGAGGTCCTTATATCGTCAGATGGGTGTTGGAAAAAGGAGCCTACGAGTTAGTGTACTATGATGGTATCCCTTTGAGTGAACCCAGAAATGGGCTTCACTTAAAGAAGTACTATTCTTATATCATTTGTGCATGAGTTCTTTTATTTTATTGTATCATACTTTTTGTGTATTACTTTAGTGTGCTTTTCCGTTATTTGGTTTTTGCCCTCGACCGCTTTCCTTGTGTTGAACTTGGTTTCTAGATGTCGAAGTCTTCGCTACCCCACATTGGCTTCATCGATGGCGCTAGTCATAGTACTCAGAACTTAGCTTCTATTGCATGGGAAATTTACGCACCTACAAATGAGCTCATCAGTCTATGAGGTGTTTACCTTAGTCATGTGACCAATAATATCGCAGAATATAGCATCATCATCGAATTGTTGATTGATGTTATTTCGCTTGGTATCTGCCACCTAGTTATACGAATCGATTAGAAACTAGTAGTACTACAGTTAAGTAATGTCGATGCTATCCGAAGTCCTACTTTATTACGAGTATATTTACGAATTCGCCTCTTGGAATGTTATTTTGATTATATCGAATATTAGCACATTCCTAGATGTCTAAATACATTGACTGATGCTTTAGCTAATTATGTGTTAGAAAGACATTTGGGACATTTATGAACCAATCACACATCACATGTATTATACAACACAAAATAAGCCGGTAGAAGCTGTATATATGTATATAACGATCAAAAGTTTTTACAAAAAGTTTTTGTCCAAAGATCAAAATCACAAAATATGAAGCCCATAGCTTCCACAAAATAGCATCACGGATGACACTCACGATAACATACAACTTCTCGAGCTATCCTACAGAGCAGTCGACTGAGAGACTCAGACACGCCCATAGTATGGTGTTGATAACGTCTCGAGATCTCTCCAATAGTGATGTCTAGGACATCTGCATTCAATCCCTCTAAGTTATGTTCAATCGCCTTATAGTCCTCAACATCCCATCTTGCCACTGGAGCCACTTCTCCTTGCCTCTGAATGGGATATGTCCCCAATGGGTGATACGGCCCCACATCTGTGTTGTCAAAAAAAAAAAAATTTAGGATCGAAAATATAAAAACATTTTATATAATAAAATTTGCAAAAACATTTAAAAAGAACAAAATGTGTACTTATCACCTAAGTCTCCCCACTGAGCATCCTCAGGTAGGACCAAATCCAGATCTTCTAAGAAATCCAAACTGGCATATGCATAGTCATCGATCATCAGCATCTGGGGCCTCAACCAGTCAAAAAATGAATCATTATATTTGATTATAGGCCCTACTACGTGCTGAGCCACGAGGTTACACCACCTTAGAATCCTCAGATCCTGTGGAGCCGGTAAACCCCAATCTACCTGTAGACGCAGCGATGGGACCCTCTCAAGGAAGAAATATACCAAAATCAACCCGTACCTAAACTGTTTTAGGTCACCCCTTCTACACTTGGTCAATTGCCTTTTCATGCTACAGAGAACCGCATTTGACTAGTTAAAAACCTGAGGCTCTATGCACTCTATTGCTGATTGGAAATATCTCTGTAGAGACATGTGCGGAGCCACACTCCCAACCATGTCTGCAATGGTAAACAAGATAGTCCATAGGGTCAAATCTTGGACCCCCCAAATGGTGACCTTACCCTTTCTTCTCTCTACCTCAAGACACAATGTTAGCGAACATACTCGCTCATAGGAAGTCCACCACCCCTACCTCCGGTCAAAGTCGCATGGGATCCACGTCATGACAACCCTGTCAGAAAATAGATATCCTTGATATCTAGAGAAAGCGTGTGGAACCCTACATGAAATACCTGTTGGCCCACATCCCACATGTGGACCATGTGCTCTAACAACCTGAGTTGGGCTATCATGCCCGAGATCCTAAAATTTTTTAAGACCCCACATTCTCAGAGAACAACAATTGTACATGGATCATTTTCAGCAATGGCATCATCCTCCTCGTGTTCCCTTTCCCTCCATTCCAACATTGTGATGATCAATACCTGCAATGGAGTCATGAGAAGGAAGTCAACAACTCATTTTAACCTCTTGAACAAATTTTTATTGAGCAAAACCACACACAAAAATCTATTTTTCGGCCCTCACAGGTGAAGCTTTTTCATAGTGTGAGATTCTTGCAGGTGCACTCAAGCCCACCTACAAAAATATTAGATTCTCACAAGTCCCAAATGGCCCACCTGGGAGAATTCTTGAGCACACCTATCGACCCTAAATTGGACTCAAAACTCTAAAATTTCCAATAAAAAACACGAGTAAACCATGGAAAAGTTGAAAAATCAGGAGATTACCTCGTTGGTCGGAACCATTTGCTAAGTGATCACTTGTAGCTCCCATGATCGACCGATGAACTTTGAGAAAAAAAAACGAGGTGAGTTGGACAAGTTTTTGGCAAAGTAACAATGAAATGATAAAAAGCCCTTTTTACCCATATTTATTCACCTTTTTATTATTTTTTGTTGATTTCTATGTTATTTTTATTACTTTTGTCTAAAAACCTAATACCCTAATGTTTTGTGAGTATGGTTTTTTGAAGATAGCTGATCTAGAAGTCCAAATGATAGTATACGAGCATTTTTCTTTTTTTATATTCGTCACATGAACGAGTACCTTTTTAGGGTTTTGTAAGGAAAACCTCGAGCTCAGTCTTCGTTCGTTCTCGCACTCAAAAATATATGAGAACATAATCGAGTATACTTTTGTCATATTTTCGTACTCATTTTGGTAACACGAAAATGACGAAAACAAGGGAGTATCCTTTAAGCTCTTTTCACGCTTCATAAAACAAAAAGATTGCCGAGCAATCTTATTCTTTTCACGCTCATAAAAGTATTTGAAGAAAATGTTCGATGGACGATAGTTTCTCACTTTTTTTGTCTCATCGAACTAATTTACGAAAAATGAACTGGGAGAGTTTCTCTTTAAGTGTTTTTCAGACTCTCAAAACATGAAAAACGCCTGAGTTTTCTATCTTTGGACTCGTTAAACAAACATCGAAAGGCCCTTACAGGACCGAACCACTCCTTCTTAGGGTTCGTTAAACATATTCTGAAGGATGAGCTTACATCAACAAGCATATGTTATCCTCCTCAAGCTTGTGTAAAAATAAAGAGGTACTCGCTAGAAATGGTGGGGGAAATTTTGGAAAAGGGATATGTTTCGGTATTTGTATTAGTGGCAGTAAGTGTCGCTCTTGAACATGACACTCCCTATTCGTCATTTGAATCCAGGTTGGGAAATCCATTTGTCTCTCGTCTGACTTCCTACAAGGTCATATCTTGGGTCATCTTTGAGTCAATGCTGCCAAGACCATTGTCATGTCATTCATATGTTCAAGAGCAGTCCAAACAATCCCTACATTGAGTCGTCCATCTGCAGTTGTCCATTCTTACCATGTTGGCCTTCCCTATGTCCATTTCAAATCATATTTGTACTTTGACTTGCCCTCAAAATCTATTACTTATTTCGTGTCATTGATGGGGGATACATCAAGGCCCTCCTGTGACGAGTCTTTTTCCATTGAATCCAACTCATTATCCGGGAATAAGACTTAGAAATCATTTAGTACCTTAGAACCTGCATGGCTTAATGGCAGGTCTCTTCGCTTTCGACAGTGGATTCACATCATTGGTCCCTGATCAAGAGATTCCGCTGAATGTTCAACTTCACCTCATTTATTCACATTTGTTCGGATTGTACTTAGGTACCTTGGGAGTCATTGACATCAATGGTGATTTCCCTTGCACTTGTTAATGGTTCTCATCAATGACCAATAATCGAGTGGTTTCTACCATGTTCGACTTCGACACATGTAATCACATGGTTAGATTCGTACTTTTCAAAAAACAAGATTGAATACCCTGGGTTTTATCTTTTGGCCCAGGCTGTGTTGGAGTATTTATGATTTGTATTGACACATGGATCTACTTTGTATGTCACGTGGCTATTTCCTAATCTGCATCTTCTAAACACATAGATCCACAGTGTATTCCTGGTGGCTATGTGGTATTTTGGCGACATGGATCCATAGTGTATGATTGGTGGCCATGGCCTACATTTATGATTTCATTCATTTGTGGTCTGAGCATGCGAATGCCTACCTTAGAACTGGTATTATATTATGCAGATGCTTGATTGTTTACAGGTTTCTGATTAGGTGTGATCCTTGTTTCTGACACACACACGCATTTTACAAAGTATTTCGGTTGTCACGAGTTCCAGCCTCATACTTTGGGGGGCATTCTGTTACACATTATTTTGGTCACCCTTGTGATGTCTCTACAGTTATGTGTTCAGGCTCTCATAAGGACTTTTTGCCTAAGAAAAGTGACTGTTGTCTTCTTCCACAAAACATATTTTTTAGATAAGTTCACAGGCTGACTATGTTGTAGGGTGCGAGAATCTTGATTCTCGCAGGCAACCCTATACCTAGCCTACGAGGTGTTTGCAGTATTCTCTATAGGTAAGGTGCAAACCTGTTTTGAATCTTAAAAGGAAAAGGAAGTTATGAAGGTTCTAGAAAAGTATCTTCTAGAAAATGAGTTGGCATTTGCATGGTTGACATCCTACTGACTTCTCAGATTTAGTGGGATCATCCTCATCCCTTTAACAATCTCTCCTTCTCCTATATAATGAAGGGTTTATCAAGGAAGAGGTTAAGCAAGATTGAATGGAAAATTGATGAAAGAATTGTGTGAAGAACCCTGTTTGGATTGAAGCTTGAAGACTCTATTTGTCTATCAAGTTGTACCGGATCTTCTTCATGAAAGTGTAGAGAAAGTGTGTGTGTTGGAACCAAGGACCACTAAAAGGAATCTTGTGACATCAAGGCGATCTGGTTGTATCTTCTACTTTCATTTAATATAATACAGCGGCATGTCCCTTTCCCATAAAATCACTCTTATTTTATTGCATAACTCCTTGATCATATGCATAGGTTGACATTGAATATACTTTGCTATCTTCACTTTGGTTGGTTTGTGTTGTCTTGGACCTGATCTCACAAGAGCACTGGAGAGAAGTAGGAACAATAAATACCTAAGGAAGCAATATAAATATATGTCACTCATTCCTTCTTTGCAGTAGATTCAATGACTGCAACTTAGAGAAAGAGTCATGTCCTGTCCTGTTTTGTTCTAGATCTAGGTGGATCTAGGGAGATCTGTTAATGTTCGCATATACTGATTTATCCTATAACAAACACTCATCTGGTGGAAAATAAAGTTACAAAACGGAATGAAACAAGTGGGTAATGTATTTCCATCATGGAAAAGTTTCATTTCTACACTTAGGAAGCAATACTATCCTTTGGGTTATAAAGAAAAATCATTAATTGAATGACAAGATTTAATACTAAGAAAAGGACAAATAGTGCAAGAATACATAGATGGCTTTCAAAAAATGGCATTGATGTTAGATATTCCTTAACATACCCAAGAAACGCTTATGAATTATATAGGAGGTTTACCTGCACACATTAGAAACATTGTATTCATGTTTGGACCCACTAACCTTGATGAGGTTTATGTTCAAGCGACATACATTGAAGTAGGGAAAATAGGTGTTGGAGTAGCAGGGGAATCATCTTCAAGGAAAGAGGACAAAAGGAAGTGGCATGGAAAGAAATCAAACTCAGTGGCGAGAAAGGAAGAGAGGCCCTCTTGCAAGCATTGCAAGGAAGAGGGGCATGATGAGGACCTCTTTTGGGATTTTCATCTCGAGAAGAGGCCAAAGTGGTTCAAGGAAAAGAAAGGGAGGCAAATAGTTGCAACGAAAAAATGACCAACAGACTTGGGATCGGATTCAGGTGATGAATCAAAGGTTTCATTGGTTGGTATGACAGGTAAAATTGGTGAAGGAATTGATTGTAGAAGTAACTTGTTTCATATAAGGGTCATCATGCGACACACTAAGGTTGATACATTAATCGATAGTGGATCTCAATCTAACCTAATTTCAGAAGAATTGATTAAGAAATTGGGATTAAAAACACAAGTACATCATAAGCCATACACACTTAAATGGATAAGAAATCATCATCAGATGCACATAACAAAGCAGTGCACAATCAAATTTTCTATTTCATCGAAGTATGTGGACGAGGTAACATGTGATATAGTGTCATTAAGTGAATGTGGAATGGTTTTAGGTAGTCCATACTTATATGGTCGTAAAGCAATCTTCTACAAGACAAAGAATCAATATCAATTAACCAAAGCAGGTCAATATTATGTGCTTCATGCTCATCATGTAAAGGAAAATAAAACACTTCAAACTACGGAACAATTAAATAAGGCATCTCAAGAAAGAAAGAAACCAATAATTGTTTCAAATCAAGTGATCGATCTTAAGCAAGAACATGAAATGATTGTTGAATGGAAAATCAATCACAGTTTGCTTCAAGATAAGCTCATGTCGTGCAAATATTACAAGTATATCAGCTCATTTGCAGTCATGTTTTTTATGCTAACAATAGTAATGTTGTCTACATGGATGATAGTGGCTTCAGTAAAACGTGGCAAGGTTCAAATGGCTAACAATATGTTGTCAATTGTCATGATTGTGTTATAGTTGATCTTGATGAGACAGGTGGAAAAGATAGAGATCAGAGATAGAGGACAAGTTAGGTGGCCTATCTCAAGCTTGTTGACTATTTAGTAACCTTTTGGGGACCAAAAGGTCTTTTAGTGGGGAGGTGTGATCCAAATTTAGATCCATAAGCTTGATGGGGCTTAGAAAGGCCTAAAAATAAAAGTTCTCGGAATGGATTCAAAATGGACATGTGCATATTCCTCGTTGATAAAAACCAAAAACAAATTGAATGGGATTAAATAGACATCATATGCTCCAGATATCACATTCTATTCATTTTCCCAAACATGTAAAAAATTCAAATAGGTCAACAAGAAAAAATTCAACACTCACGTCATGATGACATGGCAGCATGACACGTGGAAGCATGTCATACAACTGACATGGCAGGGGCACAGTGGATTCTTGACGTGGAAAGTACAGGTGGACCATCTGAGAGGTGACATGTGTCACCATTGAAAGGGTGACAAGTGGCACACTCGTATGATGAAATGTGGCAGGTGTGCTGATGTGGTCGATTGCTAACTAGGCAATATGTTGACTAGGCAAATGACAGTTGGATCAATCTCATTTCGACAAGTGGCATTTTCATGGGCCAATTAAAGGGTGCCACATGGCCCATACATGGGTTTCCACGTGGCACCCCATCATTCGTCGGTTGAGAAAAAACTATTGGAGGTTAGAGGAATCAAACACGTGACCTCTGCATGGGGGAACATGTTTGGGGTAGGTCGTATTGTCAACATGTTATGGACGGGACTTGTTTTAACAAGTCCACATTTAAACATATAACGTGGCTTTATTGTAATGGAGTAGTGGAAGGGGGGGCTGGGGCCTAGCCCCAGCCCATGAATTTGCCTCTTTTAGTGAGGAGGTGTGATCCAAATTCAGATCCATAAGCTTGATGGGGCTTCGAAAGGATTAAAAATAAAAGTTCTCGAAATGGATTCAAAATGGACATGTGCATATTCCTCATTGATAAAAACCAAAAACAAATTGAATGGGATCAAATGGACGTCGTATGCTCCAGATATCATGTTCTATTCGTTTTCCCAAACATGCAAAAAATTCAAATAGGTCAACAGGAAAAAAGTCAACACTCACGTCATGATGACATGGCAACGTGACACGTGGAAGCATGTCACACGGCTGACATGGCAGTGGCACATTGGACTGTTGACATGGAAAGTACAGGTGGACCAACCGAGAGGTGGCATGTGTCACCACTGAAAAGATGACAAGTGGCACACTCGTACGATGAAACATGGCAGGTGTGTTGATGTGATTGATTGTTGACTGGGAAAATGACAGGTGGACCAACTGAGAGGTGACATGTGTCACCACTGAAAGGGTGACAAGTGGAACACTCATATGATGAAATGTGGTAGGTGTGTTGATGTGGTCAATTGCTGACTGGGCAGCATGCTGACTAAGAAGATGACAGTTGGACCAATGTCATTTCGACAAGTGGCATTTTCATGGGCCAATTAAAGGGTGCCACATGGCCCAAACATGGGTTTCCACATGGCACCCCATCATTATTTATTGTAATGGCGTAATAGAAGGGGGGGCTAGGGCCTAGCCCCAGCTCATGGATTTGCCTCTTTTAGTGGGGAGGTGTGATCCAGATTCAGATCCAGAGGCTTGATGGGGCTTAGAAAGGCCTAAAAATAAAAGTTCTTGGAATGGATTCAAAATGGACATGTGCATATTCCTTGTTGATGAAAACCAAAAACAAATTGAACGGGCTCAAACAGATGTTGTATGCTCTAGATATCGCGTTCTATTCGTTTTCCCAAACATGAAAAAAAGTCAAATAGGTCAACAGGAAAAAAGTCAACACTCATGCCATGATGATGTGGCAGCGTGACACATGGAAGCATGCCATACAGCTAACATGGAAGGGGCAGAGTGGACTGTTGATGTGGCAAGTACAAGAGGACCAACCGAGAGGTGATGTGTCACCACTAAAAGGGTGACAAGTGGCACACTCGTATGATGAAACGTGGCAGGTGTGCTGATGTTGTCAATTGCTGACTAGGCAAATGACAGTAGTATTAATCAATGTATTCTTTGAAACTCCTCCAAGTTTCACTCCTTGAATCCTCCCCAAAAATAAGTTATAGAAAGAATGGTAGACTTTATTCAATTCTGGTCTATTTAGGAGACCGAACTTGCACAGAATGCCCTGTGCTCAGTATTTAACATCTGATTCTAAAACTTGCACACAAGAAACTATAGTCCGTACTATTTCCAATGAAATTTTTTCCATGTCATTTGGATTCTCTATGAAGAAGTTATGACCTTTTTGCCTGGAAAAAATGTTTATTGACTAGCTTCAGGACTAGTCACAAACCCTATCTTCCACAGAGTGTATCTCCATAATTATAGCGAATCAAGAGCTGAAATTTTTACCAGAGGCACCTTCATATGTATTATCAATACCATAGAGATTTCACCATCTGAATCGTTCCAGAAAAAAAGTTATAGCAAAAATGGTAAGATGACCTGAAAATAACATACCTTAGAACACATCACCAGAAGACTTCATCCTCTCTTGAAATCTAGCCTTCTTTACTTCTTATTTCCTATGAAATTCGACTTGTATCAAATGAATGTATAATGATGTTTATTTATACCATTTATGTCACTTCCTTTTAACATTAGGGCCGACCTGACACTTTCTTATTTTGTAATTTTTTTCTTTAATTATCTTCAGGACCTACATGTACTTCCTTCTTATATTCACTTTGTCATCTTCAAAAATTCATTTCTCCTCAACCATGAGAATCCACGTGACATGTCACATACCACCAGAAACAACATGATGTATACTGTCCATTCATGGGTGTTGTATATGCATGTGCATTCTCCTTGATGTCCAAATACCTTTATCAATCTTGCAGTCCAAAACCCATGACTAGGGTTGACATCAATGACAATAACCAATCTTCCAACAATCTCCCCCTTTTTCATTGATGGCAACATTCATGCTCCCCCCATCATCATGATCCCAATTTCTCTCCCCCATTGACATCAATGGAAAAGGTTAGGGCTTCTCTCCCTGAGTTTAATGGAAAAATGTAACTCTCTTCTTTCAGGCTGCTCCCCCTGAGTTTAATGGAAAAATGTAACTCTCTTCTTTGGGGCTGCTCCCCTGAACATGTGGCACTCAATAATACTTCATCCTTATTTTTGGTCTTTGGGACTTTTTCTTCCTTAGAATCCTTTTGTTTGGCTTCTGTCTTCTCTCTCTTCTTCATGTCTAGGATGTATATGTTGTTCAGTCTTCTTGTTCCAGTTGCAACCAATCTTCCTGAGTTATTTTCTCTGATTTTACATTTTTGGGAGTCAAACGTAAGAGTGTATCCTTGATCACACATTTTACTAACACTGAGTAGATTATGATTCAAGTCTTCAACCAATAGAACATTCTTTGATTTTACATTTTTTCTTCCAAGCTCTACTACACCTTCTCCAAGTATTTTGGCAGATGAGTCATCTCCAAATGCAACATTGCCACCCTTTCTCTTCAAGCTAATGAATTTGTCTTGATCCCCGGTCATGTGTGAAGAACATCCACTGTCTATGTACCATTCATCTTCTTCTTTACATTCTTCAACTGTCAATGCTATTCGACAATCTTCATTGTTTGGAATCTCTTTCCTTCTCCATACTGTGGTTGGCATAGGGACATCTTCATTCATATATCTGCAATCTCCTGCTTTGTGACCAAGATAATTACATTTGTAGCATGCAATATTTTTGTCCATCAATGGGAAAAATGAATTATAACTTCTGTTGACAAATCCATGATTATTTCCATATCTTCTATTTACACCATTCATTTTTCTTGCGTATGTGTTCCTTTCATTGATTCTACAATTAATTGCCTTATGTCCAAAACTTTTGCAAGTATAACAATGACCAAGAAAGAATTTTTGATACCTTGGAGTAAGTGGGCTTCTTTGTGATGTAGTCCATCTGGGTTCATGGTCTATTCTTCTGTAGTTTCCTTCATACTGATTGAAGCTTCTTTGATTCCTGAAGGTAGAAGGTCTTCTTGGATATTCATCTCTTTTGTAATCATTCCTTCTTTCTAGTATCCTGGTCCACTTCTCATCAACTGTCTATGTAGCTCTTTATTCAACCTTCTTGTTGGTATTTGCATCTTCTTTGTATGAATTTTCACCCTTGAATCCAAGATGTGTTAGGTATTTTGGCACTTGAGAGTTTCTTAAGCTCTTCCTCAATGACACAACTTCTTGTTCAAGTTTCTCACAATATTTTTCTTTCTTCATCCTTTGGACATTCCTTACTTCTCCTATTCTTCTTTCTTATTTGAGTAGAGTTTTCAAGGAAATGGTTTCTTCTCTTAGTTTCTCAAAGTATTCTAATTGTTTCTTCAAGATTACAACTTTATTTTCACAACTACCCAATTCACTTCTTAGTTTTCTTTGCATGTCTTTGAGCTTGCTATTTTCAATCTCAACATGCTTCAATTTTTTAATATTCTCATCTTCTTGTTGAATAATTTTTTCTTCATGATTTTATTCTTCTTCATTGGAATTTTCTTCTTCAGTGTCATTTCTTTCAATCCTTTGATGAGGACATTCAAATTCAACATGACCTACTCCTTCACAATTAAATCAAAAGAACTGACCTCTCTTTTCTTCTTTGAAAAACTGCGATGTAATTTTCTTCAACTTCTTCTTCTTCTTCTTCTTCTTCTTCTTCTTCTTCTTCTTCTTCTGCATCTTCCCTTACATAGAGGTCTTGTAGCTTGTCCCAAATCTCTTTTGATGATGCACATGATCCCACCTTGGATTTCATTGAATCTGTCAATCCATCCAGGATGGTATCTATTGCCAATTTGTTGTTCCTTTTTGCTTCCTTCTGAGCTGCAGTCTTTGGTTTCTTCAAAGTATTGTATCCTGAAGCAACTGAGAACCAAACATCTTCCCCAAAAGCTTTCAAGTAAGTTTCCATTCAATTACTCTAGTATTCAAAATTGTTTCCATCAAATGGTGGAATCCCATTTGGAATTTTGTCTTCCATTTCTTCTTAGGATCTTCCTTCCAGTGGTTAAATTGTACTAAAGGTAACCCTCTCTAATACCAATTGTTGATACTGAGAGGGGGGTGAATCAGTATCAAGTACAATTTAAAACATTTTTCAACTTATACTTAAACCATTCAACTATATCCAATGAGAAATGAACAATAGTATAAGAGTTACACCAATACACCACAATACACCATGCATAATATATGAGAAATAATCAATAGTTATTGTTCAAAGGAAGTAATGACTTCCAAAGGTAGCTACAGTTTCCAAATGTAAAGGGAGGGATAAACCTCCAAGAGGAAGATACAATCCTCCAATATCAAGAGATATTTGAACTCTCCATCATTTCCCCTTCCTTCCACCCAACAATATATGAGAGATAATAAAACTTTACATTAAATCATCACCATCAACCAATCATCACATAGAACCTGATAATGTTTCCTAAGACTTCTTCAATTTCTGCAATTCTTCAATTTTTGGAGTACTTTGATCCTATAGATAATATTAATCAATGTATTCTTTGAAACTCCTCCCAGTTTCACTCCTTGAATCCTCCCCAAAAAGAAGTTATAGAAAGAATGGTAGACTTTATTCAATTCTAGTCTATTCAGGAGACCGAACTTGCACAGAATGCCCCACGCTCAATATTTAACATCCAGTTTTGAAACTCGCATACAAGAAACTAAAGTCCGTACTATTTCCAATGAAATTTGTCCCACATCATTTGGATTCTTTATGAAGACGTTATGACTGTTGTACCCAGAACAACTGTTTATTGACTAGCTTTAGGACTGGTCACAAACCCTATCTTCCACATAGTTTATCTCCATAATTATAGCGAATCAAGAGATGAAATTTTTACCATGGATACCTTGATATGTCTTATCAATACCATAGTGATTTCACCATCTGAATCATTCTAAAAAAAATTTTATAGAAAAAATGGTAATATGACCTGAAAATAATATACCTTAGAACACATCACCAAAAGACTTCATCCTCCCTTGAAATCCGACCTTCTTTACTTCTATTTACTCTGAAATTTGACTTATATCAAATGAATGTATAATGATGTTTATTTATACCATTTATGTCACTTCCTTTTAACATTAGGGCTGACCTGACACTTTCTTATTTTGTAATTTTTTTCTTTAATTGTCTTCAGGGCCTACATGTACTTCCTTCTTCAATTCACTTTGTCATCTTCAAAAATTCATTTCTCCTCAACCATGAGGATCCACGTGACATGCCACATACCACCAGAAACAACATGATGTATACTATCCATTCATGGGTGTTGTATATGCATGTGCATTCTCCTTCATGTCCAAATACCTTTATCAATCTTGCGGTCCAAAACCCATGACTAGGGTTGACATCAATGACAACAACCAATCTTCCAACAAGCTTCGAATCCAGAAGCTTGATAGGGCTTAGAAAGGCCTAAAAATAAAAGTTCTTGAAATGGATTCAAAATGGACATGTACATATTCATCGTTGATAAAAACCAAAAACAAATTGAACGGGCTCAAATGGACGTCGTATGCTCCATATATCGCGTTCTATTCATTTTCCCAAACATGTAAAAAAGTCAAATAGGTCAACAGGAAAAAAGTCAACACTCATGTCATGATGATGTGGCAGCATGACATGTGGAAGCATGTCATACAACTGACATGGAAAGGGCACAATGGACTACTGACATGGCAAGTATAGGTGGACCAACCGAGAGGTGACACATGTCACCACTGAAAGGGTGACAAGTGGCACACTCGTATGATGAAATGTGGAAGGTGTGCTAATGTGGTTGATTGCTGACTAAGCAGTATGCTGACTAGGAAGATGATAGTTGGACCAATCTCATTTTGACAAATGGAATTTTCATGGGCCAATTAAAGGGTGCCACGTGGCCTAGACGTGGGTTGCCACGTGGCACCCCATCATTCATCAATTGAGAAAAAACTGTTGGAGGTTAGAGGAATCGAATGTGTGACCTCTACATGGGGGAACGTGTTTGGGGTAGGTCATATTGTCAACATGCTATGGATAGGACTTGTTTTAACAAGTCCACATTTAAACATATAATGTGGCTTTATTGTAATGGCGTAGTGGAAGGGGGGGCTGGGGCTGGGGCCTAGCCCCAGCCCATGGATTTTCTCTCCCATATAACCAACGATCGATGTTCCACTCCATAGCTTGATGCAAAGGATTTGGGGTGTGGATTCTTAGCACATGCTCGCCATGTGACTCGAGGGGTAGTGACCTTCAACTTAGGTGTTTTCAGTGGGGGCGTAGTTTTATTACAATCCACCATGTGGCCTAGGTTTGCTGAGTGAGGGCTAGTGCACAGCCCTTAGAGGCTGGCGCTTGGCCACATATGTGTCATGTGACCTGTTTTAGGAGGCGCACACCCAAGAAAAGGGGATTAGCCCATATTATATGAAAAAAGTGGGATTTTTCACTATAGAATAGTGATTTTCAGTGATTGTTGGCCTATTATTGAAGATGTTTGGTCAATATTGGGGGTTATTGGGCCCTTTTTGAGGCCGGATCTTGAGAGGAAGTTGGGGGATGGTTACCAAATTTAGATCTATATATAATAGACCTTCTTGAGTCCATGGAGGGGGATTTCAGAGAAGATTTATGATGAAGGAAAGCCAAGCCAAAGCCATTTTTATGCAGGGAAGTTGTTGAGGAGCACACCTTTGCGAGCCATTTCTGGGAGCTCCGATCATCCATTTTGAGTGTCATTTCTTCTGTTGGGTTCTTAAGATATAGGAGAACAAGACCATATCATTTTTGTAACCTTTTGACACCATTGTGATGTACTTATTGAGATTTTAACAAACATAAGAAATCCTCACCCACTAAGACAAAGGCCTGGATACGTAGGCGAGATTGGTGAACTCCGTTATCACATTGGTGTTATGGTTTTTTTTTTTATTGCTTCATTTCAGTTCTATACATGTTTATATAGATATGATATATCATCATATCTTCTTCCTCTTTCATTAAGCTTCCTAATTGGTTAATCAACACATGTTTAATAAGTCAACCATTTTCATGTAAAAGATCTTTTCAAATCATAATGCCAAAGGGATCATAATTCCATGGGAAGATCAAACTGAAATCCATATGTTTCAAGAGGTTGTTGCCCTATTCTCCTGTAGCTCTATTGTTGCATATGAAAGAACCAATTTGGCTCTTGATCTTGAGTTATTGTTTTGTATCAAATGATACAAAGTGGATGTCATCATAATTTATCATCTGCCCGATGTATTCCAATGCAAAGATTCTGACGGGGAGGTATTTTGGCAGTTTGTATGGTGGAAATTCCCACCCATACACTCTGATCTCGGTATGGTTCTGGTAAAGATACCAATCCCATGTTTTTTCCAAGTCAAATAAATGAATAATTCTCTGGACCTCCTCATTTATCCTTGGTTCCATTTTGTTGTCGAGCATGCACACCACTGGATGGTAAAATTGATCAATGAAGTGTTTAAATCTGAACTCAGTGGAATTATTACTCACTAGTGATGTCCAAGAAGTCATTGATTGAGGATTTTCATCCTGATCCAATTTCTGAAGAGCACAAGAGAATCTGTCCGCCTGGAAGAAAATGAAAAGGTACACTAGCACTAAGGAGTACTTGAAAATTCCCTCTGTTGAGAACTTGAAGAGTTGTTCATGTATATTGTTAGCCAGATACTGACTGAAAAAGAACTGGGTTGTAGCTTTCTTTTTTGGGAGAAAATGGATAGTAAACCCAAGATGGGTTCATCTACCCATTCATCAGAAAAATATCCTAACAGGAAGCAAAGGGTGGAAATGATTTGGTTGGCTCTGACTGGGAAAATGGAATATAGATAGGGAGGGTTTTTCTTAGGCAACTGTGCATCTTTTGGTAGGAAGATTTTGAATATTTGGACTCTTTGAGGGAAAGAAAGTTTCTGATAGAGGTCGTTCAGGATTTCAATGGAGAAAGGGTTGGAAGAATCAATTTGGGGGATCTATAGCATCTGGTTTATTGATTCAGAGTTAATGGTGAATAGAGTTTCACCAGACGAAGACACAATGGCCCTTTGGCTAGGAAGGTAATGGGATTGAAACTTAAGGGAGAACTCAGGGAAATGATAGGTCTTAGGAAACATGTACAATGGTATATTGGACTCCCAGATCCTGATCTCGTCACTCTAGTCTAAGAAAATGTCTTTCAGCTAGAAGTATAATTCGAAGAAATCGAATTCACACTTCAGCTCTGCAAATCTGTAATTTTTATCAACTAGGGGAGCGTGGTCTAGGTCAATGGGAGGAGGAAGAAATAGTTTTTCAGTTGTTTCACCAAATTTGGTTTTGGGCGCCATAACTAACGGAGATCTGAAGGAGAAAATGGTATTAACTGTAATTACCTAGTTTAATGGTGCCTGTCAACAGTGTGCCTAGTGGAGGTTAGCTTGAAAACTGGAAATGGCATTTTTTCGACTATGTCTGGACCGGTGAACAATATAGGAAGAGATTCTAATAATGATGTGATCCTATGAAATATAGGGTTATAACAGTGGCTCCACTTGGGTATGGTGCTCTCCTTGTGAGGTTCCAAGAGCCAGCTACCTTCTTCCTTCAATCTTCTTCTCCAGTGCTTTCCTGCATCCTGATTTTCTTTATTCTAATTGGAAATTGGGTGATCCTGATCAGTGAATTAGGGCCTTCTCTTCAGGATTCAACTACTTGATAAAAATCACCCACACCTGACATAATAGTAAAAATGGTTTGTACAATGAGATGAGTGAGAAAAGATATTCATTTTGGTGGAACATAATGTTTGAGCATTCTACCATTGATAGGTCTTCCTGACAAATCATCTCCATCCATTGCCTTGATTAAAAATGAATTATTTCCTCTATAAGCCTGGATTATGAATGGGCCTTTCCACAAATTGTCAAAATTTCCATGTTTTCCATTTTCTTCATTTCTTGAATCCCATTTCATTACTATATCACCCAATTTGAAATCATCATCCTTGGTTTTTTTGTCATAGATTTTCTTGATGCTCTCTTGAATCACTTGAGTTTGGTTATAAACATCCTCTCTGGAATTTTGCAGCTATATCATTTGATCGATCCTTCATTGGATGTCATTTGGTTTTACATGTACTTCTTGTAATAACTTCATAACAGGAACACCCAAAGTTGTGGGAAAAACAACATCCATTCCATAGACCAACTGATATGGAGACATACCAATTGACCTCTTGGAAGTAATCTTGCCTGCCCAAAGTGCATGTACCAACTTGTTGTTCCATGATTTCTTATTGTTCTGCAACATCTTCTTGATAATATTGAACAAACTCTTATTAGAAGACTTTGTCAATCCATTTCCCTGAGGGTAATAGGTTGTAGAGTATCCTAAAGTGATCTGATACTTTCTGCAAAATTCTATAATCTTTTTTCAATTGAAAGTTGTTGCATTATCAATGATAATCTTCATGGGGCATCCAAATCGAGAAAGAATGTTAGTTTACAAGAATTTTATAATAATAGAATCAATAGCTTTCCTGGAGGGTACAAATTCAATCCACTTGGTGATGTAGTCAGTAGTTGTGAGGATCCACTTGTGTTGGCCTGATGAAGGTGGGTGAATATCTCCAATTAAATCCAAACCTCATTGTTGAAATGGAGCTTCAACCAAAATAGGCTTCAAGGGTACAGGAAAAAGTTTCCCTTTGCCTTCAAAAATGTGGCATTTGTGATAGGAGGTTACCTTTTTATGGACATCTGCAAACAATGTTGGCCAGTAGAAACCAACCCTAACAATTTTATTAGCAGTGGTCTTCCAATTCAAATGTACACCACAGTCTCCTTCATGGAACTCCTGCAAAGATTTTTCAACTTCATATTTCAATAAACAATTCAGTAAAATACCCCCGGCATCTTTCCAATAAAGATTTCCATTCAGAATGCAATATTTCAAAGCTTTAAGTTTTAAAAACCTATCTTTAGTTTTTGTCAAAACAGGAGGAGATTGTAAATGATGTAAGACAAAGATAAGGTCTGTGTACCATGGAGAGTTTGAGAACACCTCCTTGACATGTGGATTTGCTTGCTCTCCTTGTTCATCAATTGCATTTAGAAAGTTTATATCTAAATCATGAAAATTTGATTCAACCATCAGTTTTCCTAACCCTTGATCATCTTGATTGGTTTGATTTCTATATCATACTCAAGGATCA
This sequence comes from Picea engelmannii, assembly GCA_009831015.1. NCBI lineage: Eukaryota > Viridiplantae > Streptophyta > Pinopsida > Pinales > Pinaceae > Picea > Picea engelmannii. Next base: position 235,333 of record ML792395.1, on the reverse strand, counting down.
CAACAATCCATTTACCTCTTCTGCCATCTAGGTTATCTTGACTGAGTTGAGTCAAAATATCTTTCACCATTACATTAGGAAGATAAGCAATGATATGTGAGTGGAGAATGTATACTTTGAAATCCTAAATTGCTTTTACCAAGGCAAAAGTTTGTTTCTCCATGATTTTGTAGTTCTATGCAACATCTCTCAATGATTTTTTGAAGAATTCTATAGGTTGTTCATGGCCTTCACTGTTTTTCTGCAAAAGGACTACTGCAATGCTATGTTCAGAAGCAAAAGAGAATAAGTAGAAATATTTGGTATAATCAGGACTGATTAGTACAGGGGCTTATGTCAATGCTTGTTTCACTTGATCAAAATATTTCTTAGCTTATGTGTTCCACGTTATTTTTGTGTGTTTTTTAAGCACGTTTGTGATGTTTCTTACGAGTTCTGCTAAATTAGGGATAAATATTCTCAGAAAGTTTATTTTCCCTATGAATGATTGCAATTCCTTAATGCTTCTTGGATTATCTATCTTCTGGATGGCCTCAATCCTTCTAGGGTCTATTTTGATTCCATCTTTAGATATAATGTGTCCTAGCAGATTTACTTCTTCTAAACCAAATAAATTTTTCTTGGGATTTAATGAGATTCTGAATTTCCTACACTTTTAAAAAACTTTCCTAAGGTGTTGTAAATGTTCTTCATCAGTTTTTGAATAGAAGGTTAAATCATCCAAGTATATGACAATAAATATCGCAAGTTCATCCACAAAAGCAATGTCCATTGCTCTCTGAAATGTGGCACCAACATTCATTAAACCAAAGGGAATTTTCACATACATGAAAGTGCCCCAATATGTAGTGAATGTTATTTTCTCTTGGTCATCAGGATGGATGAGGACTTGGTTATAGCCATAAAAACCATCTAATAATGATATTCTACTAGATCCAACTACCTTATGTAGGATATGATCCATTTTTGGTAGAGGATAGTTGTCTTTCAGTGAGACTTTGTTGAGGTTCCTTAAATCAATGCAGAGCTTGATTTCACCACTCTTATTTCTAGTGGGAACTATATTTGACACCCATTTTGAAAATCTCAGGGGAAATATGATTTTAGCATCATACATTTTCTTTATTTCCTTTTCTATTAGAGGCATTAACTTTGGATTAATCCTTATAAGTTTATGTTTGAAGGAATTATGTTTTTCTTGTATGGGAATTTTATGTTGTATGATGCTAGTGTCATAAAATTTTAAATCTTCATAGCTCCAAGCAAAAATGTCTACAAATTCTTTGAACAGTTCAATATATTTCTATTTTTTCTCAGGAGGTAAACATTTGGATAATTTAATCATTTTTTGGTTTTCATCTGTTCCTATATTACATTCCTCAACATCTTTCCTAGTAGGTTCATTTTTCATTTTTTTAGCTACATCATTGAAGTCAAACAATTCTTCCAATGGGACTAACCCCCTAGGCAGGATGTTATCTTTTAATTGCAAAAAATCTGAATTTTCGTCTTTTTCATTTATTTCTTTCAAATATAGTTTATTTACACTTTCATAATCACTATTTACATCAATATTTGCACACTCAAATTCATTTTTGGACTGTAGGAAATCATCAATCTGTTCATCATTACCAAACACTTGCGAGTACCTGATATTGTCTGGGACAGTAGGTCTTCATTTCATCTCCACTTTGTATTGGCGATTTGGATGGAAAGGTATTTTACAAGTGTTTGTTGAAGTATCCATTCCATCTTCAAGTATGTTTTGGCCTTTGGGAATCACCTGCAAGTCATATTCAGTAAAACATTGTAAAAAATCCAAAACAACATTTCTATAAGCCCTCATCCTTGGGTGTTTGGCAGAATACTCACCTTTGATTTGTTTAATGATAAGTTCAAAATCACCTCTTACTGAAATTCTTTTGGCACCAAGATTTTTCAAAAATTTCAGGCCAAGCATCAATGATTCATACTCAGTTATATTGTTGGTGCATTGGAAGTTTAAGTTATAAGAATGGATTTTTGAATACCTTGTTTTTGGATTATGTACCCACACCCCAGCTCCAGATCCTTCTTTACTGACAACTCCATAGAAATCTAAAATCCAGAGAGGTTTTGATGGTTCATCAATTTGTATTGTCATTGTTTTATTTTCCTCAGGGGTTGCTTTAATTTCCTCCAAGTTATACACATCATCTTCCAATTGTGCAATTTGACTATCCATGTCACAATCATTATATAAAATGAAGGAGTCTAGATCAGAATAAACAGAGTATAAAGGATAGTTATGTGGTTTCTCTTGACTATTGACCATGTATTTCATCAGAGTCTATATGTAAAGTCTTCTCTATTGACCAAATACATGAATGGTGGTATACGACATGTCCAGCTATAAGGTACCCTTTAACTTGGTACCCCATGATCGAGATAATAACATGGCATAATTTGGAGGAATATCTCCAACAACAATATCCATTACCATGTTTTTAGATGGGAGTTGTGCCAAGGTAATACACAAGTCTTTGATCAGGCCTATGCATTTCACTTTTCTTGAATCAAAGGAGTATAAGTCTTTGTGAGGCCTGGTAATATCAAGCCCTAATTTTTCCATCACAGCCTTGGGCATAAGATTGTGAGAAGAGCCAGAATCCAGCATGGCATTGTGTAATGTCTTATCATGAATATTTAAACCAATGTAAAAAGGAGGAACGTAACCATTGTCAGTTTGTCCCTCAACCTCAAGACCAAACAACAGCTCTGGCTGATCAACAACATTTTTCATTGTGTCTGTACCTACTCCTGGTTCTATGTTCAAGTCTTTGATCACTTGTGATCTGTAATCATTCATGTTCATCAGTTCAGACAGAGGGATAGGTGTTATCAGATAAATCGGTAGGTGTAGACACTAACGGATCTCCCTATATCCACCTAGATCTAGAACAAAACACACCAGAACATGACGCTTTCCTTAAGTTTTAAATATTGAATTTACTAACTAAAGAGGGATAGGTGACATACCATTTAAATGTCGCTTCTTCTCGCTATCGCCATCCTAGCTCCATTCCAAAACTCATACAATGATGACCCTCCAAAGGAACGCAACCAACCAAAGTGATAGTAATAGCATAAACTCAATATAAACCTATGTATGTGATCAAGGAATCATACAATAAAACACAACAAGATTTATAGGAAAGAATCATATTATTGTATCATATTAAATGTGAAAGAGAGATTACAACCATGGCCTTGATGTCATAAGGTCCCTTCCAACTTTCCTTCATTCCCCACACACTTCCATTCCAATAATTCTGAGAGCATAGATTTGATAATATTCACAATCTATCTTGACAAAGGCAAAACTCAAAGACACCCCAACCAAGATAATAATTCCAACCCAAATCCAACTTAAGCTAATCCCAAAAGCTAACTTTCTCCATGAGAGCTCCTCTTCTTTTATAAGTTGAAGAGGATAAGGTGAGGAGGTTAGGATGATCCCACTAAATCATGAAAGCGAGTAAGATCCAAACTATTCAGATGCCGCCTCAACATAGAAGTTTCTCCTTCTATAAGATTCAAGAAAACACTCATTTTTCCCACGTGTAAGCATTCTCACACCTTGCCTATAGAGAAACCTGCGAACCTCTCACAACCCAGCTATGGTTCAACCTGCGAGAATCAGGCATTCTCGCACCGTGTCTATATAGCAACCTGTGAACTTCCTTTTTTATAGGGTTTTTACAAAGGAAAATGCAACTTCTTTTCTCAGAAAAAATTCTTCTCCCTTCTCTCTTCAAGAACTCAGGCCATTGACCCCTCTGAAGGCAACATATAGGTTTACATCATTACCGGTCATAGGGATAACGAAAATAATGTGTAACAATAGGTATTTTAAGTTTAGCTAATTCACTTTTCAAACTAAATGTAGTAGGAGTTCTGCTTTGACTCTGAAAATCTGATTTATCGGCCACATTTTTATGTGTAGTAGTACTAGTTTGACTTGTGGATGCAACCTTAGTTTGAGTTGTTCTTGGTATGGAGTCAAGCAATATTTTTATAGGATCCTCTGAGTTTTTATTTTCAAGAACTTTCTTAGGAACAATATCGGAGTTTTTCTTAGTTTCAGAAGCTTTCTTAGTTGGGTTGTCATTAGACTTTTTACTCCCTAAGTTGTATTGTCTATGGACTTCCATTATTGCATTTTCAAAGGCTTTTTGTTCTGACTCTTCCTCATCTACTTCGGTCTGTGAAAGGAGAAAAATTTCTTGTTCTTCCTGAGTGAGAAAGAAGGAATCATTGTCATTAACCCCCATAGTATTTATGTGAATGTCATATAATCATTCAATTATCTCTTCCCCTTCATCAACATAGTTTTCTTGAAGAGGTGGCCTAATCTGTTGATCAGGACCTCTCAGTTCCCTTTGGTCTCTGGATTCTCTTTGTTTGATCTGGGGAGCATTCCTTATAAAATTGGGATTTTGAATCTGAGGGCTAGGCTGATTCTCTCTAGGAGGGTTTATGTCATTGATCTCTAGTCTTTCCATCATTCTCTCCATGGTTATGACTAAAAAATCAATTTTTTCATATGAAGTAGAAGTGGAAGGTTCTTCTTTAATTGTAACTCTTCTATCAGTTCTTTGTCTAGCTCTCCTAGCCAGAAGATTTTCTTCAACACTTACAACACTCTTCTACATATCTTCCAGAGTTGCAGAATTTATTTCTCTCAGTTGGTAGGACATATCAACATCGAATGCATCAGGGAAATTGATCAAGGCCAGGCCTTGGGGAGGTTTGATATCAATAGGAATTGCATTATAGATATTATTAAAACACGTGAAATAGTCTTGTACAGTTTCCCCTTGGTTTCTTCTGATATTTTCATATTCAGATAAAATTTGGAGAGGGTTTTTCTTTACCTCCCATCTACTGAGAAACGATCGGTGAAAAGAAGAAATATCAACAATGCTAGCAGCAGGTAATTCTTTGAACCATTTCTTGACATCACCAGTTAAACTTTGTACAAAGAGTCTCATTTGGACATCTGCCTCATCAACTTCCTGTAAATCAAAGAAGTCATTCATTTTGTCCATGTGTTGTTGTGCATTAAGGGCTCTAGTGCCATCAAACTAAGGAATCCTAGTTTGATAGTCCCGGGGCATGTTATGTAAGGGAGAAGCTAACACCAGAGGAGCATATTTTGTTTCCATGATTGGTGGAGGATTTTGGATGAAAAATTGTATGATTGCTAGAGAAGTGACAAAATATGTGGAACAAGCAGGGTTGGGAGGTATAGACTGAGTTACTTGAGGATTGACAAAGGCTGCAACAATAGAAATGGCAGAAAGCTAAACATACTGTTGAAAATGGGATTTATACAAATCTTGGTTAAGATTTGATGCTATATCTTGTAGTTTCTCAAATTCTTGAAGGATCTGTTGATCAAAATCTATTCTAGGAGAGAGTCTTTCAGGGGTTCTAGGTTGGAGGATGATTTGATCTAGTACTATTTCATCTACAAAGCTATCAGATTTGGTTCTAAAAAGGATCTGCTCAAAAGTTAATTCAAACTCGATGTCTTGGATTGTGACAAGCTTCTCTGGAAGAGAAGTGGCCCTAGGAAGAGGATTGTTACTCCCTTGACTTTCTGTTGTATTCCTTTTTCTGATTAATTTTTCTAAATTATAGACTACTTTTACAGGTTCTGAATCAAGGTGAGATCCGGTGTGAATTATTTTTGGAACCATAACTTAAGCTTTTAAGAAATCTAATTTAATATATACAAATTTCAACAACCTTTGAACATTTATCTCTTGAAATTTAGATCTTTGATTGTTTAGAAATAAAGTTTTCTTATCTAGGGAAGAGAATTCATAAAGTTGGAAAATTTATTCAGTTCCCCAGTATGGTCGCCACTATGTTAACACTCTGTAATTCCCATAAGTTGTAAAGGGTAGAAGAAATTGACAGAGGTAACTTATCAAAACCACTTTTGAAACCGGGATCTAGCCCTACCAGTTTCAGAGAGGGATCTCTCTGTATGATTTAGATTTTGGGGGGTTTTAGATATTAGGCTAGTTAAAATAGTCTGAGTTTGTTTGCTTGTTTATAAAAGTTGGCTGAAGAGATGCATTAAACTTCCATTGGGTTATGGGGTCTGTATTAAATATCAGATTCAGAGACATATTTTATGAGGTTCCTTCACAGGGAAAGGTAGTGAGGCTATTGGATATATTAAGATTAAATGAGATGGAATGGATCAAAAAATGTGTGAGAGTCCACTGAGTAAAGAAGAAATCAAGAATTTATCTACTTAACTTCAAATGAAAAACATATAAACCATTAAAAGACCAGAAACATCGTGTACCAGAAAAATTATGTTCTTTAACTTCCTTTTAATGATTATAAAATGAAAACATAATGATCACAGAGAAAAGTAAAACATTTAACAGAGAAAGATAAACATCACCAATCGATAAAACACAAGAATCATGTGAATAGCCTTTTTATTACTGGTCGATCCTTTTGAAAAGATTACACAAATATATCCTTCGGCGCAAAAATCAACCACCATACTTCGAATTGAGAAGTATTTACATCTGATCCTGTCATTAATGACTAGGATACTGTGGAGAGAAAATCTAACTAACTAGATTTTAAATTACAAAATAACAGGAATGTTTCTAATCTAATTGAATCCTTGGTGTTGATTGTGGGGAAAGTAGTTGATGATTCATCACTTTGACTTGATTTTCTTCTTCATGCTAACTCAAAACTCCAAATCACCTTTACTCAAGTAAAGAACACAAGTCATTCCATCTATTTTGACTAGGGATGGAAACATTGAGTAACTTTCTGTAAATTTCGCCCATCTCAGTGTACTTGGAAAAAGTGGGCTTTGTAATAAAAATATATTTTAAGTCATGTTAGATGCTCAGGTCCAACTATAATGTTTCTAAAAAATCCTTGCCGGTAATGATTCCTTGTATAACTGCAAATTTTGAGCCGTCCTTTGCCATTGTATTGATCTTCTGCTTGTAGTCTAACAGAGTGTTGAGCTTGTCATTTATCACTAGTAGTCCAAGGAGTCCTTTCTTGTGTAGTGTGTCAACCCTACACAAGAAAGGACTCCCCAGACTACTAGTGATAAATGACAAGACCTTCTTGACCTCAAGGATGGTCTATGTCATGTATTCAATTTCCAATGCTTCTAACTCCTTCTTGGTCTTGGAGTTTAGGAACCTAATAATCTTAGTGGCCTATGTAGGCCTCTCCCCCAATTATTCTTTTATCTTTCCAATTTCTTCTATGGCCTCCTACACCAGTTCATGTTGCTCAAAAACAATTTGTATGAATGGCCATATTTATGCCATTGACTTGCTGATATCCATACAGATGTTTTCCTTGGCCTCAGATAATGTCTTAGCCATGAAAGTCTCCTTCTGTATCTTATGTAATTCTTGACTAAGTCTTTGATCTTTATGCATCTCTGCATCATAACCGGACTGAAACATGGACTTCAAGTCTTGGAGGCTTTTCACCTCTTCTTGCAATTTTCTAATTTCTTCTCCTTGCAGTGACATATCCTCTATAGACTTTACCAGCGTCTCAGAATAATATCAGACTTTCACTGGGATGGTTGATGGAATCTATGTTGTTGTGGTTGTTGTTGTTGTACTAACCCTTGTGATAGGAACTGCATCCAGTGGGATAACAGTCATCTACACATTCTTCTCTTTCTCTTTAACCAACTTGTATAACTCGGCTTACATCTATTTTATATGTGAATTCTGCTCCATTATCAATTTCATTATCTCCTCTTTGTGGCCTTCACTTTCAGCCATTTCCTTTGCTTGTGAATCTGCAGTGGCTGGACGTTTCAATTTTTTTCTCAAAGTGACTATGTCATCATTTTTCTTCTTCAGTAACTCCTTAGTTTCCTTGTAATTAGAAGGGTCATAACCAATCTTCAACACCAACTCCTCCAGGGATTTTATTTTATTATCTTTGGCCAAGGATGATATATTTTCCAGCTTCAATTGGGATTGGACGTTGTTCAAAGATACCTGCAACTTCGAGGTAGTCAGTGAAGTGTTTGTTAGAGTGGAGAAAAGCATCTCTCCTATCTTTCTGTGCATGTCCATTTGGTCTATTGGATGAACCTCCTTCACATAAAACTCAAAGGATGCTTTCTTGTAATCAGAATTTGTCTTGGGGTGAGGGACCTGTTCCTGTAAGAATGCCATATGCATCCTACCCTTATCTATGTCAAATGTAGATAGTAATCTATGTTGGGTTATAGATGTCTGCTTCCAAAATTGGGCATATGTACTACTATTCAAAATTTCATGCTTCTGCTTGATCATTTTGTATTTTTCAAAAATGTTTGATCATGTTGGCTCATGAGAGGACTCATCTAACAGTGTAGCGTCTACTTGCTTCTTGAAGGAGGATGTGGATACTATGTGTTGACCGTATGATATTGTTGAGGAATGTGGTCCCTTCATAACTATGGTGGACTGTGTTTTTCCTTCTCTGAACATGTCTGGTGTGTGGCTAGTTTTAGGTCTCTTCTTGTAAACTTGAAAGTCTTCAGCTAACACTTCAGTAACTGAATGTGAAACCTATTTCTCGGACCTTTTTTCTATTTGCACCTGAGGAGTGCTGGTAAGTGAAGTGTTGACAGGGGAAGTTTTTTCTTCTGTCTCCAACAATGTATTTTACTGCCAGTCTATCTGATTCATAAACTTTTCTATCTCAGGCTTTGGCACATGAGAATAAGGAGAAATATTTTGTTTGAGCATGATTTCTGATATAATGCCAAAGGGGTCATAATTCCATGGGAAGCTCATACTGAAATCCATCTTTTTCAAGAGGTTGTTGGCCTATTCTCCTGCAACTATGTTGTTGCATATGAAAGAACCAATTTATACTTAAATGATACAAAGTGGATGTCCTTAGAGTTTATCATTTGCCTGATGTATTCCAATGCAAAGATTCTGATAGGGATGTATTTTGGTAGTTTGTATGGTGGAAATTCACACCCATGCACTCTGATATCAGTATGGTTTTGGTAAAGATACCAGTCCCCTATTTTGTCCAAGTTAGATAGATGAAGAATTCTCTGGACCTCCTCATTTATCCTTGGTTCCATTCTTCTATTGATCATGCACACCACTGGATAGTAACATTGATCAATGAAGTGTTTGAAGTTGAACTGAGTGGAATTATTCCTCACTAGTAATGTACAAGAAGTCATTGATTGAGGATTTCCATCCTAATCCAATTTCTAGAGAGAAAAGGAGAATATGTATGCCTCGAAGAAAATGAACAGGTACATCAGCACTGAGGAGTACCTGAACATTCCCTTTGTTGATAACTTGAAAAGTTGTTCATGTATATTGTTAGATAGATACTGACTGAAATCGAACTGGGTTGTAGCTTTCTCTTCTGTGGATAAAATGGACAGAAAACCTAGGATGGGTTCGTCTACCCATTCATCAGAAAAATATCCTAACAGGCAATAGAGGAAGGAAATGATTTGGTTGGTTATGACTGAGAAAATGGAATATGGATAGGGAGGGTTTTTCTTAGGAAACTGCACATCTTCTGGTAAGAAGATTTCAAATATTTGGGCTCTTTGAGGGAAATAAAGTTTTGTATAGAGGTCATTCATGATTTCAATGGTGAAAGGGCTGGAAGAATCAATTATGGGGATCTGTAGCATCTGGTTTATTTATTCAGGGGTAATGGTGAACAAAGTTTCATCAGATGAAGACATGATGGCCCTTTGGTCAGGAAGGTAATGGGCTTGCCACTTAAGGGATAACTTAGGGAAATGATAGGTTTGGGGAAACATGTATAATTGTAGATTGGACTCCCAGAGTCCAATCTTGTCACTTTGGTCTAAGAAAATGTATTTCATCCAGAAGTGTACTTCAAAGAAATCAAATTCACACTTTAGCTCTACAACTCTATAATCTTTATCATCCAAGGGAGCGCGAGCCAAGTCAATGGGAGGAGGAAGAAATGATTTTTTGATTGTTTCAGTAGATTTGATTTTGGGCACCATAACTAATGGAGATCTGAAGGCGAAAATGGTATTAACTATAATTACCTGGTTTAATGACGTCTGTCGATGGTGTGCCTGGTGGCGATTAGCTTGAAAAATGTAAATGATGTTGTGTCGATTGTGTCTGGACCAATGAACAGTATGGTAATGGAGAAAAAAAGAAGTTAAACAGTGTAAGGGGGTGTCTGTTATGGTGCGGGTGGTGACTGGATGAGTAACGGTCACAGGGGACGACATTGATTGGCCAATGGGTAGATGAGTGTGACATAGATGGCATTGATTGGCCAATGGGTAGATGAGTGTGATGTGGATGGCATTGATTGGCCAACGGGTAGATATGAGTGTGACGTCTGATAGGGTAATGGGGTACGGTGGCGGAGTGAGGTGGGAGGTATTGGATGAGCGACTAGGCAGGTTATCAGAGGGGGGTAGGTGGTAAGAGGAATTGAGTGGGGGGGGGTCCGGTAAGATATGGAGTTGACACATTTTGTAGGGCCCGTACTGGGAAAACCACTCACTCAAACCCCCCCCCTCGTTAAAGGCAGAAAGGTCAGGGGTCCAGAATCCACTACCGACCATTTATTTAGGCGTGCCTTGATCGACCACTGAGATCTGTGCACCTTTTATTCAGATAACAACAAAAGTTCATATCTGACCAAAACTTAGGATAAAATCAAAATGTGGGTCGCGTTAGGCTCCCTTTCTTTATTTTTTCACCAAGGGGTTATTTTTAAAAGTAAATACATTGAATTAACTAAAAGTAAAAGATATTTTCAACAATTTTTTGCAAATATTTATTGAAATAAACCATACTAACCTAACTCCTAATATAATCACCTAACACACTAATCCAACTGTTAGCGCCAATTCTTGCAAGGTACTGTTTCTCTCTGATTTCAGACCCTTGGTGTAAATGCGTAGAAATGGGGTTTAAAAACCCATCAAATGAGTTTTATTCAAAGATCGTGGTCATGAGTGTCGAGCGCAACGCACAGAATAAGTCCATTTCAGGCTTAAAATCAAGCAAGTAGGCATTTTGTTTTCAACGGTGAGGATCCACAGATGGAGCAGATCAACGGTCATCAGGTAAGATTGAGTCATGGAATTGCACGAGGTTTAGCACATGGGCTCATCTCTTATGGCCAAAGTCATGAAGTGATAAGCCGTTTCAGAAGTCTAGCTATCGGAAGTTCAAGAGACAAGGGAATCACTCTTCCACTGCATCGGGAATCGCCGAAACCCAAAATGCGAAAAGTGCCCAAAACCCATTTCGGCATTCTGGCTACCGAGAGTTCAAGAGATAAGGGAGTCGCTCTTCCACTGCATTAGGAATCGTCGAAACCCGAAATGCAAAAAGCACCCAAAAGTCGTTTCGACATTCTAGTTACTGGGAGTTCAAGAGACAAGAGAGCCACTCTTCCACTGCATGGGGAATCTCCGAAACCCAAAATGCGAAAAGTGCCCAAAAGCCATTTCGACATTCCGGCTACCAGTATTTCAAAAGACATGGGGTCTCTCTCTTCTGCTGCATCGAGAAACTCCGAAACACGAAATGCAAAATGTTTTTAGTCTCGTCCACCCTCCATGGAAGAAGCAGTTAATGAATATTGAGCAGGTGGTTGAGACCTTAGCTAAAGCCATGAATGCAAGGCATGGAGGTTATGGCAAGCAGTCTACCCAAGATCATCTTGTGTGCAAGTTTTCCTAAAAGAGCCATCCCGATATGATGTCCTCGACTGCCCAGAAGAACCTACGCACACTAAGTTAGACTTTAATGTCTCATCTACCCTCCCACTGTGAGGGGGGCGAATTGCTCTGAGTCTATATACTCAGTTTTGGTATTTTTGTAAGCATAGATGGTAGAGCAGAGCTCCCTACTATAATGTTTTAGTAAAGCACTAGTTTTCTTGGCTACGTATCTGTATATGAAATTTCCTTGTTTAATGTAAGGCAACTCTTTTTTTCATCTTGTTTTGATCTCATACTAAAAGAGTTCATGACTGAATGATTCACATGAATCATCGTGACTGTGTTATGATAAAGGATTTATTATAGCGTTGTTATGTTCTTTTAGTGTTTTTGCTTTTGAATAGAAGAGGTTCTTGTGTTCAAAGTTTTCTTCTACAGGCTGTTGGAAGCCCAATGCCCATAGCAGCCCTTCCCATTTCCTTATAGAATTCTTCCTCCTACTCGCCCTCATTACAACTTACTGCCTGAAATTGAATCAAGGCCTCATCTGCTTGTGCATGCCTGGCCTAGTTTCTGATTTATAACGATATTGTTCCGAGTTTACTTCCATCCATCACCCCTTATCAACAATTCGTGACATTTCAATTGATGGGCCTCAGGATTACTCTTGCCACAATCCAGGAGTGACTTCTGACACCCACACCAGCTTAAATTGTTGGATCAATAATTACTCTAACTTAATACATTTGTCCAAGGTTAGACTGTTTAGCCAAATTTATTCACTAACATATCTAATTTGGCCAAGATTACACTGTTTGGCCAAATTTATTCACTAACCTATCAACATAAATTTAAAAGGTTTGACCATGATTAGGCAATATGAGTCAAACCAAGTTTATTTTGATGGGGTTTTATATTTTCTTTTTATTTTTATACCCTCTTTTGATTTTTTATATTTCTTTTCTTTTCTTTTCTTTTTTTCTTTTCTAAATCATTTGTAGAATAAAATATTACTTACAATATAATACAACTAGAGGAAGAGATTCTAATCACCAGGTGATCCTATGAAATAAAGGGTTATAACATAATGGTTCATCTTGTAAGTTTTAAACCTGTGAAGTAAAGCAATGCATATAGATTCTTAAGTAAAACGGAAATTAATCAATGGCTCATTTACATAGTACACAGAGATTTATAACGGAAACCCTCAACTGGGAAAACCTTTCTTATATTCATTATATCGAATTTCACCATTCACTATACAATATATATACAATGTTTTTAGGTATTCTGTAGATACCAAAACCCTAATCCCTTAATCCGGTATTAATTTAGAAAACCACTAAAAAGAAAAAAAATTGCCCAAAAACAAATTCTGGGGCACTACCCCAGGCTACTGCCCATTGTCGAACACTGTGCGTAACTAGCGGGGGCCATACCTACCCCCCCCTAGGAAGTGCCTGACGCACACGACACAAAGACCACTACTAGAGGGATCGTCAGATGTAGTTGTCGAACCTGGCACACCCACACACACGCATGCAAAGAATATAACATATACCAAACACATCTGATATGAACTAGAAAAGAGAATAGATATAGAAGTGAACAACTACAATGTCTGAACATTCCATGTTTTCTTGAAAATTCGATCATTTTGCCAAGTATTTGAGCTAGAAGAATCTGAGGTGTTTTGCTAATTGTTGAACATGTAGTATCACCACTCTACTATGAGTGTATCACGGAAGTGCTCTTTGAGTCTGTGGTTTGGGCTGACCACTAACCAATTGATACCATGTATTTGGTGGTTTTAGATGACCATTAACCAATTGATCCCGTGTATATGGTGGTTTTGGATGACCACTAGCCAATTGATACCATGTATCTGGTGGTTTTTGATGACCACTAACCAATTTTGACACTTTTAGGTGTCCAACAACATCCCAATGTATCATGTGTATGATTCAACTGAAATTGATTGAACTATAATTCTGCCAAAGTCTTCCATCTACATACTACATGTGCTCATCTGGAAAATTTGGTGCCCATTTAAAATAGTTGTTGTCGAAACTTTCAGTATGACAACAATCTTCAATTCCATGATTAATTCCCCCCATTTTCAGTTGGAAGGAGAGACCACAAGTGGTTTCACAAACCATCTTTATTGGATTTTCGAACTCTCCCCATAAGGTACATAAGAGTTACACCATTGTACTCCCCCCTCTAGGCTCAAGAGAGTACCATAATTGTTCCATTTGTGTACAACGCAAAGTGGGCATGTGGAAACAACCACATGTTATTTCATCCCATGAGGGTCGTGCTTAAAAGCTATGCCATAAGGGGACCACTTATGTGAAGTACAAAAGGATTTCTATTGTAAGATTCGTCTTTACTCGAGATTGAATTCTATGGTAAGACTTCTATAATCACTCGATTCTTGATTACCACTACCAAGGATCAATCAAATCATAGTGAACCTTCAATCTTTCAGGTTTCTTCAGTGTTGAACATATGTCTGAAGAATGGTTATGCTTGCCACAATACTGGCAAGGATGGAGATCAAAACATTGATTCTCCTTGTGACCAACTCGATTTCAATGTTGGTACTTATCATTCTGATGTTGAACTAGAATAGGGGAAGTTAAAACTTTAGGTGAAGTTGAAACTTCTTTAAGGAATCCAACACTTTGGAACTGGATTGGTTTGGAATAATCGGGAATATGAAAGGTAACTTCCTTGTCATATCCAAGTCTTGTTCTATGCTTTTTGTGGCATATTTCTTCCCAAGGTCTGATGATGGGCTTGGAAAGAGTATTCTCAACCTATTGCTTTCACATCTGTGAAATTTGATTTACTACATGTTGTTGCACCATTGAAAGGTTTTCTTCACTAAACACAAAAGAAAACTCTTGAAATGTAGGTTCATGAATAGTTGCATGTTCATTTGGAACTATTTTTGAAGTTGTATCACCATGTTGTTCTTGCACTGACTCTTGAACATAATCATCATCGTCATCATCATAGAGAGGGTTATTTTGAACAAGGATTAGTTTAGAACACTGAAGATTCTTTTGTTAAAGTTCATCTTGAAGAAGTTGAGTCTGAGTTTGAAGTAGTTCCACTTTGTCTTGCATCACTTGCAAACAAGTAAGAACACGTTGAAGATCTTTTTTGTTTAATACCATTGTGTTGTCTTCAACAATGATTATTAGAGTATTCAATAACTCTAAAAATTCTAGATTTCGCTCCATTTGAACTCGCTCACTTGCACTTCACACTAACTTGTACTCGCTCACTTAAAATTACTTGAAATCACTTGCTTTTACTTCACACTTGCTTAAACTTACTTGAAGTCACTTGCTTATAATTCACACTCACTTGAACTCCACTCTTACTTATACACTTGAACTCGCTCACACTCACTTGAACTCCACTCTTACTTCAATGATCTTCTTCCGTCTTATAGCCCACTTTCATACTTATTTCCCACTTTGAAATAAAGATTATTTAGTGTAAACTCAACTTATCACTCCACTTTTGTCACAAAAGAAGAAAGGCTTTTTATTAACATAAAGTAATACTTTATCTTAAAAAAGTTAAAAACTTAACACTTCCAAACTTTATACCATATATTTCTTTGTCGAGTTTAAAAAGTGACTTCTCATAAAAATTTGTGCATTTGTCTTATATACATCTTGGCCTTAGTTGAGCAAATCGTGGAGGATATAAGTGAATCGTTGGAGTACAATTGATCGTTGGACCTTGGCCTTGGTTGAGCAAATCGTGGTGGATATAAGTGAATCCCACTACGCATTTTCTTCATTTTGTGTTGTTGCAATCAAATAAAAAATGTTGGACGTAGACACTCTCTAGGGAAGCTCGTTTAACAATTATATGTCAATCTAATTGACCGATGCACATGACAAATTCCATGAGGTGTCGATCTCACTTTCTTGGTAGTGAGCCATGAAGAAGGCATTCGCCCATAATTTAACAAAAACTAAAGTACTTTAGCTGACCTTAATCAGACCTTCCAAAGGTGTTTCTAAGGTCACTGTTCTCTAGGTAGCAATGTAGAGTAAGCATAAAGAAAAAGCATGCACTCAAAGAAGAAAAACCTAAAATTCACTTAAAACACATAAGAAGCAAATTAGAGACCTATCTAAGGGTCAAATCATAGACTACATATCAAATGTAGTCACCCTAACCTTTTCCAAGAATAGATATGAAAAGAAAATGGAAAAAAATCCCAAAAGACCAGCCTACATGAGGCAATCACACCTTGTGAGTGGTGCAACGAGTGACCAGACTAAGACGTTTGCACCTTTCTATTTATGCAGAAAGAGACTAGTCACTATGTTTGACATAGAGATGGGACGACCACGTAGAAAAATGACGAAAAAGACCAGATCAAACCCATATATGATATATCTAAGAGATATAACCACCCAAATTGTAAGGAGGAAGACAAAAAATATGAAAAACACCTCCAAAAAAATAAAGGAACAAATATTTTCCAAATCTAAGGAAGAACCACTATATCCTTCCCTAGTGGAGTTGTCAATTTTGTTATCGAGAAATCCCCCCTATGAATAGGTGATTACTCCCTTGGATGTTCCTATGATTTGAGATAAACTGTAAGATAGACAAGAATATGATTATCCTCTAGATCTAGTGCTCAAAATCTTGCTAAGAGAAAGTCCTACCCTGTGAAGGAGAGCTTGGGCAATGGATAGGAAAGATGCCCACTGACACCTGAGTGGCCTTGCCTTTACAATTTAAGGCTAGGGTTTCTAACAAGAGGGTTTTCCTATGGGGTCAATACTATGTCTTGTCATTTTATTTTGAATGGGAGAGGGTAAGGACTTAGTTTGAATCAAGGTTGACTATATTCCCTAATGGGATAACACAAGCCAAGCATGAGAAGATAATTCATAAAGAGATTAACAACAATGTAACTTGAAAAAAGAAAATCTCAATAAATGCTTGGAAATGAATTGACCGCATGCAAGTATATCAATATATTAAGTACCATTCACCATTACTTGTCCAATAATTGATAAAATTTCAAAGTACAAGATCCAAAGAAAATTTTGTAAAGTGCAACTGTCAATATATCATGTGCAAAACATGTAATTCTTCATCTATTAGATAACTCTATGAGAATATTTGGGTGTTGGGAAAGATCACATTCATAAGATCAATACAACCATACACTATTCATCCTCCATACATCAATAACTAGCGAGATTGTAAATCTTATGACATTGTAAAATCTACATAAATTCAAATATATTTGAAGACAAAACATCAATGTGTCCTAGTTATACACCATTCATCATCACACATTACATATGAGATTCCAATGTACTAGGACAAGGTATGCTTCAAATGGATAGATGTTTAAAGTTCATATATCAATGTATCATGTGTAAATCTATTCATATCAAATTTATACACTCATGTGTCTATTAATGGCAGTATTTATGAATAGATTTCAAGTGCTGAGAAATATCACATTTACCACATAAAGACATTAAACCATGAACAAAAAAATAGCATTTATACAAAGTTTAGAGCACTTATCAGTTGTACCCATATCTCATAACTATACACCCAACACATTGATTTTCTTATGCCATAAACAACAAGGATATCCAATCTGTGATAAAGTGGTTAGAGAAGAAAACATATGTCAACATGCAAGGACTAATATTTAGACTTTAGAGCAATCTTTTCACTATCATGTATCATTGATCTTGACTATAAGGTTCAACAGTGTAATCAAACTTCAAACTTTCATGCAAAAGTGCAACAATTCAAAGCATAGTAAGTTCATTGAGATATTTTTTGCATGAACCTATTGGATAGAGGTCAATGTAACAAAAGGATATGGAAAAATTTCTCAGTTGACTTGTACGTAGTCACTTGAATACCTGCAGTCACTGAGAGAGGTTTTTGAATAGCAGAAAAAGGGAATGATTCAGATCTTTGATAAGTTCATTGAGATCCCATTTAGATTTCTTGGACACTTAGGATAGAATAGATAATGAAAGACTCCAAACACTAGAAAGAGAGTGTGTGAAATGGCACTTCACAAAGATTTTGTCTGTGTAGTTTTAGAAAAAAATAAACCCTTGTAACAACAATATAATATATATAATGATAGGGCTCTAATATGGGCCATTTTAGAATTAAGGGCATCAATTTTCTGTTAGGTATTGTAGTAAATAAAGGATATGATAAACCCTTGAAAAATACTATCATTCACTCAAGAAAAAGAAGATACACAAAGAAATCTTCAAGCAATTTTTCTCATT
Organism: Picea engelmannii; assembly: GCA_009831015.1. NCBI lineage: Eukaryota > Viridiplantae > Streptophyta > Pinopsida > Pinales > Pinaceae > Picea > Picea engelmannii. The sequence continues at coordinate 217,255 of ML792395.1, read as the reverse complement.
AATATCCAACAATTTGAAATGAGAGAGGACTCCTCCTTTTATAGGTGAAGATCCTCCTCAATACAATACAATACATTGTTCTATCCCAACACCACGAGCTTAAAACCATTAACTCGAGAAAAAACCATGGGAAACTAGAACAAATCATATAAAAAATCCCTCAAAACCCTCCAAGAGAAAAGCGCCCTTCAAAATGCTCCAATATACAATAGAAGGAGTCACATGTGTGGGCTAGAGAAAAAGAAAGGAGGTGCGCCCCTCAAAAATAGTTCCAACATCCAAGAATGAAGTGGACAAATGAGTCAACATGGTCCAAGGACCTCGAAAGATCCTCTAACTAACTCCCTCAAACCAAGGAGTGGTCCAAACATAAAGATAATCAACTCAAGAAAATGAGATCATCCCCACATGTGTGAGTCAACCAAGTCAATAAGTCACACAAGTGGAACATGTTGCCTCCTCTAGGTGAGAGTGCCTTAAGTAGACAATAATAAATCATACCTCGTCATCCCATGGTCCAAATAAAAAATTCTAACCACCTCCAATGCATTCATAACTCCCACTTGTGGTCTAAGAAAAGACAATAATTCATGAGTGTGAATATAGTCATCTAACTGAGCGAGGAGAATGAATTTGATTGTTCCATGTGGCATCATTGTCATGGCTTGATGCACTATCACAAATCCTATGAAGTGACACATATCCCAATGTAGTCCATAGATCGCAAGAAAAATGGCATGGATCCCAATGTAACATCATGGATCCCTATGGGGTGTCACAAATGTCAAGGCATGGTACACATATCCCAATGTAAGACACTCACTTAAAATTATGGGTCTAGCCTCTTAGCGAGCCATTAGATGATAACACTTGGTGATATCTCTTAACACAACATAAAAAAAATAAGGGTTATGTTTAATATTTACCTACGTCTTACCAATGGGAACAATATTACCCTTATACATGCACCAAGTCTTAGGACAACTAATATTTCCCAAGTACTTATATGAAAGATAGGTAAAAGATGAAAAATAATGATAAAAGGGAGGGGAAAGAACTTCATGTGATGACCCTCAAAGTATTATACATGCATAATTCTTGGTATTCATTTGTTTATCTAGATTTATGAGCTAGGATTTTTGTGTAACAATCTTAGAAAGGGAGCTTACCATTGAGTTACATGTCCTCAACATTGTTTCTTACTACCCCTTTATTTATTTTTCTTTAAGAAATCAGTTTATCAAACAAGTCCCCTTTTCTTTAGATATTCATAAAAAATATATGGACCATGGGGAATTTCCCTCATAGTGCCATTGCCAAGCCATCCATCAAGAAACAAGGCTTATACATTCCTCTTCCTACTCTCGAGAGGCCTTGCAAATCCATCTCGATCGATTACATGTTTGGCCTTGCATCCACCAAGCAAGGTAATGATTGTGTATTTGTGGTAGTTGATCAGTTTTCGAAGATGGCCATCCTCACATCCTACAAGAAGACCATCACAGCGGCAGATATTGCCAAGTTGTTCTTCCAACAAGTGTGGGTCCATTTTGGGATACTATGGACCACCATCTCCAATCAGGACAACAGGTTCCTCAACACATTTTGGTCGAGTCTTTGGTCATTGTTGGACACCAAGCTCACTAAATCCACTACTTTCCACCCCCAAACCAATGACCAAACAAAGGTCGTCAATCATATGATTGTGCACATCCTATGCATGTACAAATATAAGCATCCACATACTTAGGATGAGAGTATCCCCTATGTTCATCACAACTACAACATGGCTCTCCAGAGCTCCACCAGATACAACCCATTTCAGGTGGGGCTAAGATTCCAACCCTTGGGTCCCATTGATGTTGCATTACCTCTTGCCACCACACAGGAATAATCTTCCCATGTTTAGTCGAAGGACGACAAAGCCACCAGATTCATTGAGCGGATTCAACACATCCACCAACATGTCCATGATATTTTTCATAAAGCCAATGCTAAGAATAAGCAGTGCAATGATCAACACAGGGTATGTTGCTCCTGAGTTTATACTTTAAGGCTATAAAGTATACCATCAAGGCATCCCTAAATGTTTAAAGGAAAGATTTAATAATAAGAGCTTAAAAGTAGGGTAAAGCAGAATCAGTTTCTCAACTGTCTCTGTCTTGCTTCTTGTTGTTCCTGGATGCTAATGTCTCTCTCAATAGCATCCCATGATCTTTCTAATTCGACCCGGTTGGTTGTTGTCTATAAAATGGTATTAAATAGGTTCAGAGCAATGCTAGTTTCATCTTGAAGTCCGGGTTCAATGTTGGATTGTCTAACACTTGGAACAGTCATGGAGGATAAAACTTCATTTATGTGTAAAATATTTTAATCAAATGTTACTTCAAACTTTCCAGAGATGAGAATATGGAGAAAACAATTTTGAAATCTAAAACAATAACATAAATACATTCGAGGTCATTTCTTGGATTTGTAACAATTCGGGAATCATAAAATAACGGATAAACACTACAGAAAAATATGAGGCTTTAATCAAGAAAGAATCTCATACTTCAACAGATAATAATGAAAGAAAATAGGGTTTCTAATGAAAGCTAAGTATTAAGGCTCAAATGACTTACAGGTCTTAAAATCACTGATAGCAATTTCAGAGGAAAAACTGTAAAAAAATTGATATCCAAACCAATCTGAACTAGAAATCAAAGATATAGATAACTTCAAATTGATTATTCATTAGAAAGACATTGAAAGAGAAATACAATAAAGAATGGAAAACAAAGTTGAAGAAAACATAGCTACAAATTTGCAGGATCCAGAATCTCATTTTCGATCTATATTATGATGTATAGGAAAACTGTTAATTACAATCGACTCTCTCCCAAAAAGTTCTTAAGCCCTTTCTCAGTCTTTAGAAACTATATTTATACATTTTCATCAAAATTTCTCATTGGTGACTAACCAACTTCCTAATATTATGGTTACAAAAAATAATGTCAACCATTCACATTTTCTCTCTAACTTCTAATAATAAAAAACATTTTAAAAAGAAGAATTTAAGCTTGCGTTGATGAGCTTCCTTTTTCGGCTTCAATACACTGAATACACTTTCCCAGAAACTTCACAAAAGTCCTGGGAGCATCTGGTATCTCATTTGCTTCGAATAAGAAAAATCTTTTCTGCAATTCAGGCAAACAACTTTCTATCATCCTCTCTGTGAATGTAATAGTCTTTAACTTTAGATTCGGCATGACCATCCATTTATTGATCTCTGAGATATTTATTAATTTAATTCTTGAAATCTCTGGCTTCATTCCCTCCAACTCTTCTTTGAATTTTAGCTTGTGCTTGGCGATATTAATCTCACCTAATAATCTGGAACAGTCATCTGTTCCAATATTCAATGAACCTCTCTCTATGAGATCAAAAACTCCCTGACAATCATCATTAACTTCCCTGGTTATTCTTTTATATTCAGCCAGGTTTGTTTCCCACACCTTTAATATTATGTCCCCTTTGACCTATTCATAAATAGATAGTTTCTTAATCTTTCCAGCTTCTTCCTTTGATGAGAAGGCCACTGCCTTTTGAAAAGTCGTTCTAGCTGCTTTCACCACTCTTTCCTTCTGCAACACATTCTCCAAAGATTTATTAGTTTCTTGAAAATAATTCTGGACTACTTCCAGATTCAAAAACACTTTCTGTTGTTCTTGCTCTATTTTCAAATATATCTCTAATACTTGTGTTCTGAAATTTTCAAGTTCTGCTACTTGATTAGTAATAGAAATAATTTTATCCTGCAAATGTTTGTTTTCTTCTCCCATCTTTCTGACCTGTTCCTGTGTGACTTGTATTCTATGCTTTGCCTCTTCCAAATCTTTATTTATTTTCTGAATTTCTTGCATGTCCTTCAGTCTAGCTTGTTCTAGACCCTTCTGTATTCTCCAACTGATATTTCTTTCAGTTTCTTTTAATTTTTCTTGTAACTGAATTATGGTTTGATCTTTTTGTTCAAGCATAGTTGTTAAATTTCCAATAGAATACATATTAGTTGATGCTATATCACCCATTGTACCTGCTAACTCTATTGCAAATTCTCCATCTTTGAGCTTCTTTCCATCTATAATAACCTTATGCTTTTTAATCATCACTTCTCCTCTTGGATAAATTTCTTGCTTCAAGACTGCTCTTCGCTTTTTGTTGAAAAAGTAATCTGATGGGGGGATTTCATCTCTTGAAATCGGCTCTAGATCACTGACATATAAGGCTCCTTCATGAGGGGTTCCAAATGTTGACTGTAATGGAGTTAAGGAGGTGATAGGACTACCCAACTCTACTGATGTTGTCCCTCCTATCTTTTTTGGAACATCATCAAGAATTATTGGATTTGTTTCCAGCCCTTTTCCTTTCTCTGTCTTTGATTCTTTTGTTTGAGAACCCTCTATGTCTTGGGAGGGTATCTCAGTGTTTTTACCCTTATCCTTGGTATTTGCCTTATCCTGTGTATCAGTTTCAAACCCTGGAGGGGGCTCTTCCTGTTCTGGAGGTGAATTTGAAATTTCATCCTGCAAACTCTTGGGCAGGAAACTTTGTTTATGCTTCTGAAATGATGCAAATCGGATCTGTGAATCAGATGGTAAGGCCTGCACTCTGCTCAGTACCTCATCATAGGATTTAACATCTTTAAATATATCATCATAAATGGATACTTCATGTTCATATGCCTTTAGATTACAGTGTATGAAATGCCTATTTATTACTTGGTATGGGTCATACTTTCTGTGCTCAATATCTACCAATTTTACCTCCTCTAATGACTCAGCCTCTACCTTAGAGTGGCCTAAATTTGATAAAGAAAATTTCCCAACATAAATAGGGAAAGACAACCATGACTTCTTCTGAGCCGCTTTTAATTCTAATCCCACACCACCCTTTACTATCTGGTGGGCTACCTCTCTGCACACCAATCTGTCTGGTAAGAATTTCGGGAGTGCATGAGGGGGAATGGAACAACCATAAACCCTAATATAGGAAAAAGTTTCCTCAATGAACCAGTTGGCAATTGCTTTTAGATTTTCTACGATTTCATTAGAAATGCGAGGGGGTTCGCATCCTAAAAACATCCTGTGCATAGGAATTATAACAAAGTGACAAACCTCATCAAATGCATCTTTAGAATTTTCTTCCCAGAGGGCTGAGTGATATTTATGGATAGGTTCTGGACAGGAAATGCTCCAACTCCAATTCATTAGTGGAAAGGGAGTCATAAAACAAATTGCATCCATAATATATGCAGACATATAAAAGGCTACTAGTTGTCCCTTTGGTTTCGCTACTTTGTAGATTATGATTTATTGCGTCAGATTATCTGACAAAATTTTATGCCAATTAAAACTATTTCCTTCTGAAGCTTCCTCTAAGAAGGGCACCCAATCTGCATGAAAATGATAGGGATCCTTTCTCCTGAAAATCCTACATAACATCATGGCTACATATACCATGTATTCGTTTAATGATGTTGTAGCATAAATCCCATGGGAATCGGCTCTAAACTTTTTTGTGCATCTTGCCCATCCTTTAATCATGTCGAGATATGTCTGGTTTTCCTCAATACACTCTTTTCTCTGAAATTCTGCTAAAAATTCTGCATTGAAAATGTGTTTAGGGTTAGGCGAGAGTTTATACATTACTTGTATGTGCTCTGGCCTGAATGAGCCGACGACAGTTCCTTGGTTGTTTAAAATGCTTCTTGTGGGAATATCGACTTTATCCAGAGCCCAGCTGATCATATCTATGTATGCCATGAGCTGTGGGCGCGCAACAACCTTATGAAGCTCAGACTCGGCTATGTCTCGACAATGATTTTCGAAATCAAGGTCAACATGCTCAAGTTCATGCTCCAGCAAATTGGAAATTTGGGCCCAAGACTTGATGGAGTCTATAGTGTGTGGAGTAGTATCAGAGATAATGTCTCCATCCTGTGTGTATTCGTTTTTCTTCGCTGCCTTTTTATGTGCCATAGCTATGCGCTTAATTGAAAACCTGTCACAGGGAATGTATGAAATAGCTTAGTTTAAAATGAATACAGACGTTTGAAAGTTAATTTTGAATATATTTAAAAATGATAAGACTGACACAACTGTTACTAATTTAGGACTTTTAATGCAGGAGATATTTTCCCAAGATATGCATTTAATGTCTGTATGTAGGTGCCTTCGAGCTTTTAAAGAGAATGGGACACTTACTTAATTGGGCGTCGAAACATAAATGAACATTTAACGAATGATTACTGTTAATCCCATTTTGAAAACAAAAGTTCAATTAATGTTAATCATGGATTAAAGCTGAAAGGTTTGCTTTTCAGGGTTTCGGAAGTCTTGATGTCGAGAAGTATGTCGTCGATAAAGTCCGATCTCCGAAATCGTGAAATTGCGAAATCGCGATGTTTTAATTAACATTTTAAACCCTTTTATTACCTTAATTAATTGATATTAGACCTTTTTCGAGATTTCAGAAATACGGATGTCAAGAAGCATGTTATTAATGAAGTTATGATCCCCGAAATCATGAACTCGCGACGGTTCTTTTTTAAACAAAACTTAACTCCTTTTAATTTATTAACTAATCATGATTAAGGACAAAACAGGATTAGTTAATTTAACGTAAACTGTGGATCGAGGTTTCGTAAATTGGGATTTCAGGAAACGTGATGACAGGAGATATGTTCTCACTGAACCGCGAATCCCGATATCGTGACGTGATTATCTTAACCCTTAAACATTCTTAAAAAAAAGAATTAAGTAATTCATGTTTTGATTAAGTTTTAAAGGTATCGGGAAATCGGGGATCGGGGTTTCGTGATTCGATTTGCATCGAGAACTTTGTTTGTAGCAAACCCCGAACCCCGATAATTCTTTAACGCTCGATTTTAAACCCGTTAGTTTTATTATTTACCAATTTTTAAATAATTTTCAAATTAAAGCATCGAGAATCTTATAAATTTTTGTAAACCTTTTTCTCTTTCATTATCCGAAAATTTAAAAAGAAATTTAAGAAAAAGGTATCATATACTTGGAAAAGATATGAAACTCATGCTCTATGAATAGCCGAAACCCGAAAAGAAAAACTTAAAGTCTTAGAGATAAAAAATTAAGATCTGTTTCAACATAGGCTCCAACTGGGGACCTCGTTTCCTTGTGGGATGAAGAGAACATGCAGACTCAGTGCCTTCATTGGGTAAATGGGGTCAAGGGTTTATCGCTGCTAAAACTACTAAAGGAGAAGAAAAAGAGATTTCATTTCCACTTCTGAAAATCTTTTCAAAATTTCTTATTTGTTTTAAACTCAGTTGTAATCTTCTTCATAATATCCTCCTTCTCGTCTGAAAATAAGTTAGTATTAAGCTGATTAAAACAATCTTAGGAAACTCAACAAATTTGTGATTTTCGGCTTGCCTCAATCGAAACAAAACTTATATATATAAATTGGGGAAGCTCTATCTTGACTTAAGATGAAAATCCGGTTTCAAAAAAACTGATAACTAGAATAGAGTGATAGATAAGTATGACAAACTTACAGATACCTCAGATATTGCTTCACTGCCAACGGGCCTGTTCAGTACCCCGGTGAAGTTATATGTCCCTTTTTTTCTTTACTGAATTTCCTTTCACCGCTTCGATCGCTAATTATATATTTATATCAGACATTGCTTCACAGCCAGCGAGCCTATTTAGTACCCCGGTGAAGTTATTTGTTTCCTTTATGTTAGACGAGAGCAATCATTTAAATGAATTTCCTTTCATCGTCTTTGGGACTAGATGGGGGAAATCATTATATGAATTTCCTTTCACCATCTGTCTTGTGTTTAGTTTATGGATACGAAGCGGGGGCAATCAGTGGAACTTAAAAATTAGGGGTGGCTATCTGTGTAAAAAATTTACATTAGAAGTTTGTCATCCTGTTTTGATTACTCTAGACCAATCTTTTCTCAACTTTCAAAACACCTTAGTCTACAGAGAAAAAGGGGAAGATTATTTTCAGGGGTTTTCTTTTGAGCAAGCTTAGATCCTCAAACAAATTGTTAAGAAACCTAAGAGAGTCAGAGCCATCCTAAGTACAACCACTTTAGTCAAAGAATAAGAACAATGAGGACCAATCTTACTGATTTAAAACTATTTTTCGACTTCAAAAGTCAAGACAAAATCTCTCCTACCTCTATGGGAAACTCAAAAAACATAAGATAGAACTGAAAGTATAAAGGAGACGCTCAACAAAATGTAAGTCAGAAAACACAGGTTGTAGATTTAAAAAATAACCCTTTGGACTCTTCTCTTAAAGATTTTAACTTCGATTTCCTTTAAACTTATTCTAGATGAAACCCTTAAAGTGAAAGTATCGCAAAATGTTTTCAATTTACCTATAAACTTAAGGGGTAAGCAACACATTTTTTATTTTATTTTATTTATTTATTTTTTTATTATATTGCAAATTAAGTCTCTGATTTTCAAGCTGTTGTTTGAATCCTAGAATCAAAACAAAATAAAAAATATCAGTTTTTATATAAAAACTTAGTCAATTTTCCTTTATTTTTATTTATTTACAAAAAGAGAATAGATGTTCTAAAGAAAATTATGAAAAAATAAAAACAAAAATGTTATATACAATGAAAATTTATGAAAATTAATTATTCCATATAATGCTTTAAAAAACGCCTGTTAACAGGGGCATTCAGAATTTTACCATCCAAATTTTCAAGCAGGAATGAATTCTTTCCTTCAGGAGATGCTATCTTAAATGGACCATACCAAATATGATCGAATTTACCGTTTTTCCCCGAATCCTCTTTCCGAGCATCCCATCTCAAAACTAGATCCCCGGGGAGAAAATTCATGTCCTTGGCTTTGCGATCAAATAATACCTTCATGTCATCCTGGTACTTCTGCAACTTTTCATCCACTACCGCCCTGTGTTGTTGAACTTCAATCAGCTGGTTTATCCTCCTTGTGAGAGGATTCGGTTCTTCTTTCTCATCCTGTCATAATTTCATTACAGGAAGTGCTAGGTTTATAGGCAACACTACATCTATTCCATATACCATTTGAAATGGAGAAGTACCAATAGACTTTTTTGTGCCTATACGATTTGCCCAGAGAGCGTATTTTAAATGTAAATGCTAGGATTTTTTATTTTCGTTTAATACTTTCTTGATTATACTGACCAAGCTTTTGTTTGAAGATTCTGTGAGACCATTTCCCTGAGGATAGTATGTTGTAGAATGGCCCAGCACAATATTATATTGCTGGCAAAAGCTGACCATTTCCATAGACTTAAAAGCCTATGCATTATCTGTAACTATCTTTCTGGGACAGCCAAACCTAGATAAAATATTTTCTTCTAAGAAGTCCATCACCACTGAATTAGTAGCCTTTCTTGTTGGGATAGCTTCCACCCATTTGGTGAAGTCGTCTGTAGCGGTCAAAATCCATCTGTGTTGAGCACTGGAATGAGGATTTATTTCACCAATGAAATCTAGTCCCCATTGTTGAAAAGGGGCTTATGTCTTGACTGTGATTAATGGCATCGCTAGGAGTTTATGTTTTCCCGCAAAAAATTGGCAAGGGCTGCAAGCTCGTACCTTAGCATTGACATCTGGGAAAAGCTTGGGCCAGTAATATCCAACCCTCAGGATTTTATATGTCGTAGCTCTCCAAGCATGGTGTCCTCTGCAGACTCCTTCATGAAATTGACCTATAACTTCCTCTGTTTATGACTCGACCAGGCAGACCAAAAGGAAGCCAAGTGGGTCTTTCCAATATAATCGTTTTTCAGAAATGCAGTATTTGATTTTATGTAGCTTTAACATTCTATCTTTGGATGGAGAAAAAATAGTTGGACATTTCAGTGTCAGAAAGTATGTTACTATGTCCTTGTACCAATTCGATGACGCGAATTTCTCTTCAATTTGGTTTTCAGGTATTTGATCCTCAAGTTCATTCACATCTACCCATTCTTCCTCCTCCTGAGAACTGTTTATCCCAAGAGCTTTGAAATTGGATTCAGCTAAAAGTTTAGCTAAACCTTGCCCCTTTACTAATTTTGTCAGTTTAACCTCCAAGTCAAACTCTTGAATTTTGGCCAGCCATCTTCCTCTTTTACCATCATTGTCTTCCTGAACCAAAATATCTTTAACAGAACTAGAGGGTACATATGCAATCACCTTAGAATGTAAAACATAAGTTCTAAAATCTTTCAATGCTTTTACCATAGCATATGCCTGCTTCTCCATTATATTATATTTGAGTTCAGCATCTCGGAGACTTTTGCTAAAGAAGGCTATTGGTTGTTCGAAACCTTCTTCGTTCTTCTGAAGGAGTACAACAACGAGTGTGTGTTCAGATGCAAATGAAAAAAATGAGAAAATCTTTAAGATAATCGGGGCTCGCTAGTACCGACACCTCACTTATGACTTTTTTGATATGGGAAAAGGATGCTTTCACTTATGTTGTCCATTTTACTTCACTGTTTTTTTGGAGCATATCTGTAATCAATTTTACAATTTCAGCAAAATTAGGAATGAATCTTCTCAAAAAATTTATTTTTCCTAAAAATGATTGAACTTCTTTCACATTCCTAGGAATTGCTAATGTATCTATAGCTTCTACTCTTTTTGGGTCAATTCTAATTCCATCTCGAGATACAATGTGACCCAACAATTTTCCTTCTTGCATAGAAAAATGAGACTTCTTAGGATTTAAGGATAGACCAAACCTGTGACAATTTTCAAATGTCTGTTTGAGATGAACCATATGGTCTTCATCCGATTTAGAAAAGACAGTAAGGTCATCCAAATAGATGACTACAAATTTATCCCGTTCGCCAACGAAGGCAATATCCATTGCACGTTGAAAAGTAGCACCTGCATTCATCAATCCAAACGGAATTTTATCATACATAAATGTGCCCCAAGGAGTGGTAAAGGTAGTTTTTTCTTTATCGAGATCACTAACAGCAATTTGATTGTAACCTGAAAATCTATCAATCATTGACATCTTATTAGCTCCTACTACTTTTTCAAGAACATGGTCCATTTTAGGTAGAGGATAATTATCTTTGAGATAAGATTTATTAAGATTCCTAAAATCAACACACAATCTAATTTCCCCGTTTTTCTTTTTGACCGAGACTAGATTGGCTACCCAATCAGAATATCTTAGGGGTACAATTATCTTAGCATCAAGAAGTTTTTTGACTTCTCGTTCGATAACAGGTAGTAAAATGGGGTTAAATTTTCGAAGTTTTTGTTTAAAAGGTTTGACACCCGGTTTGAGAGGTATCTTATGCTCAATCAAAGAAGTGTCATATGTTTTCGGTTCTTCATATGACCATGTGAAAACGTCTTTGTATTTTCTTAACAACTCCGTATACTTATTTTTGTTTTCTGTAGATAGATATTTGGATAGTTTAACCATTCGGGAATTTTCTTTAGATCCTATATTACAATCTTCAACCTCCTCTGGTTGGGGTTGTAGGCTGGTTTTCGAGGGAATATCATCTTGATTAAAAAGTCTTTCCAAAGGGATTAGACCCTTAGGAATCTGGTTGTTCTTGAGGACAAGCATTCGGTGATTTGCAATCTTATCATGAAACTCTTTAGGATCCTCCCCCTCCTGCATGATCCAAATGGGATCATTTTGATTTTCTTGATCAATATGTGTTTCTGCAAATTCATCTAATGATTCAAGAAACTTTCGAAGCTTCTCATCGTCCTCAAACACCTGCCAGTGTTGTAGGTTATTTGGTATCGAAGGGTGATGTCTCATTTGTATGTGATATTTTAATTTAAAAGCAGTTGGGGGTATGAAAGTTGATGCAACTTTGGCTAGGGCGTCAGCCTATTGATTTTCAGATCTTGGGACGAAATGAAAATTCACATATGAAAAGAAGTTCTCGACTAAATCCCAGACACAATTCCTATAGGACCATAATCTAGGATTTTTGGCCTGATACTTCTGATTCACCTGTTTTATAATTAACTCGGCATCACTAAAGACTTCAAGTTGTTTAATTTTCATCCTCCTAGTAGCTTCTAATCCTAGCACTAAAGCTTCATATTCACATACATTGTTTGTACAATCCACATTCCATTGAAGCCTATATGAAAAAGGAATCACAAATTGATCATCAGGAGCCATAAGAAGTGCTCCTGCTCCAACTCCAAGGAAAGATGATGCACCATCAAAATACATTTTCCATACACCAGTGCTATATACATTTTTCTCTATTTCTTTTTCTTTTTTTTCAATTTTTTCTTCTATACAATTATTGTCTACTTCTATTTCAAAATCGTCATCAATAGATAATATACAGTTTCCCAGGTCTTCGTCAGCAATTGAAACTGGATGATTGTTTGGGTTGTGTGGGTCACCTACGGTAAATGCCAACCTAGTCTCTCTGTAAAGGCAAGTGTATTGTCCTCCGAAGACTGGAATTGTAGCGTATGTCATATCTAGCAGGAGAGATCCTCCAAGCTTAGCACCCCAAGATCTAGATAATAGCATATTGTACTTTGGGGGAATGTCAGCGACTACTACATCCATAAGAATACTTTTAGCAGGTATCTGAACCAAACCTACCACTAGGTATTTAATCATACCTATGCATTTGACTTTCCTCGAATCAAAAGAATATAAGTCACCATAGGGCCTCATGATTTCAAGACCAAGTTTTTCCATAATTTCCTTTGGCATAATGTTGTGGGAAGATCTTGAATCCAACATACAGTTATGAAGAAGGTGATAAAAAAGGGTTAACATAATATAGAAGGGCGCTACAGTGTCTCGCGCACCTTCGAAGTGTGGCCCAAAGACTATGTTTGGTTTATCATCTTTTAAGTTGATGACGTCAGCTTGGCTTTCGTCTTCGGAAAAGTTAATCATCTTAGCAAGTTGTTTTTTGTATATGGGATTTTTAGCTAATTCAACAAGGGGAATAGGAATTTTGATTTTATTTATTTCATTTTCTAAATTGAAATTTCCTAGGGCCTTGTCATTTTCTACATTCGGGGCTTCCATTACTTTCTTTTCAACTTTTCATTGAGACATGGCCTTGTTTTCATTTATAGGAGATTGTGCCTTCACAGGGAGTGTTTCTACTGATTCTGACCGGATAGGTTGTGTATCAGCTGTTTTATTTTTTGTAGGTTGTTTATCAGCAACTTTGGGAGTTGTCTCATCAGTTTCACTTCTCGACAAAATCTTTTTTGTCGAAACATTTGGGAGACTTTTGTTCCTCGGTCTTAAATTATATTTGCCCTGTAATTCAGCTATGATATCATCAGCGATATCTTGATAAGTGAGATTTTCAGACATATTATCAATAACATTGTCTTCCGATGTACTTTCTTTACTTAAAGATGCTTCGTAATCCTGCCTCGATAAGTAAGGTGATTTATTATCATCGCCAAGGTTATTAATATCTTCATCGATTTCTCAAAATATCCTAAATCTTCCTCTCCGATGTAATTTTCACTTTTAAAGGGTGTTGGAATTTTTTTATCTTCATTTTTAATTATTTTCTGTGGTCCCTGAGGATCAAGATTTCTCCAAAAATCTTTTCTAGGGAAATTATCTCTTTTAGATTTTTCTAATTCCATTTTTGATATTTTGTTTGAAATTTCTTTAATGACCCTAGCCATCTCTTCCATTTTATCCCCCGAGGATTTCCCTGATCCTGAAGGTCCACCATGTTCTTTTGATTTCCTATTTTCTTTGTTTCCAGTTTCAGTCTTTGCTTTTAGTTTCCCTGATGCCATCATATTTGATTCAATCTCAATCGCATCGTCTTGCATTCTTGTGAGGTCTGTTGATCTCCTTTCTCTTAATAATAAGGCAAAGTTGGGATCAAAGGCACCAACAAAAGTCACTTTTGTTGCGGGTTGTGAAGGTTTAACCTCAACTGGAATTTTATTATACAACTTATTGAACCTCTGTCTGAATTCTAGAACTGTTTCAGAGTTATTCTTTTTAAGGGCTCTGAATTCTGTCAAGTAGTAGAGGTGATCCTTCCTCTCTCCCCATTGTCTAATAAATGCACTTTCAAGTTATTCATAGGATCTTAAAGATCCAACTGCTAAAGATCTGAACCAGGTCCTCACTTGTCCCTCGAAAGTTTGAATGAGGAGTCTAGAATAAACATCTTCATGTTCTATTCCGAGTATGTCAGCAAATTGATCAAAAAAGTTTATATGTTCTTGGGCAGTCAAATCACCTTCCCCTGTAAATTTCGGAAGGCTTTTCATATAATTCTTGGGGAGATCATGAAGAGGAATGGGAAGAACAAGTGGAGCATATCTTGCATCTACTTTAGCAAAGATCCCAGGAAGAAGTACTTGACCACCCCCAGAGGCACCACCTCCAGCTCCAGCGCCTCCTGCTCCAGCACCTCCTTGTGCATCCATGGTTAGGTTTGAGGATTAAGGTCGGAAAGTGTGAGGAGAAGATTATCGTAAATCTAGGGAAGAAACTTCAGTAAATGAGAAAGTAACGAATGAGAGGGGAAGTCAAAGTGATCTTTCAAGAGTTTCTGAAGTGTTTGATTGTGTAAAGGCAGGCTGACATGTATTATATGTGTGTAAAAAGACTTGTTTAAGTGATTTTCATGATTTTAAAATTTTTTCCGAATCGGAGACTGGCGAGGTCTGCTTGCTATCCGGGTTTTTTCTGGTGTTCTTTCATCTAATAGCCAGTTTAATTATTGTGGAGTCGCCAAGTGAAAAATATTAAGCCTCATAAGGTTTTTTGTCCTTGTTCACTATCAAAAAAAAAAATTGTCAATGTTGTTCTTCCCAGGGAAAAGATTCATTTCTCCGTTCCCTGGCAACGGCATCAAAAATATGTTGTTCTTGAGTTTATAATTTAAGGCTATAAAGTATACCGTCAAGGCATCCCTAAATGTTTAAAGGAAAGATTTAATAATAAGAGCTTAAAAGTAGGGTAAAGCAGAATCAGTTTCTCAACTGTCTCTATCTTGCTTCTTGTTGTTCCTGGATGCTAATGTCTCTCTCAATAGCAGCTCATGATCTTTCTAATTCGAACCAGTTGGTTGTTGTCTGTAAAATGGTATTAAATAGTTTCAGAGCGATGCTAGTTTGATCTTGAAGTCCAGGTTCAATGTTGGGTTGTCTAACACTTGGAACAGTCATGGAGGATAAAACTTTATTTATGTGTAAAATATTTTAATCAAATGTTACTTCAAACTTTCCAGAGATGAGAATATGGAGAAAATAATTTTGAAATCTAAAACAATAACATAAATACATTCGAGTTTGTTTCCTGGATTTGTAACAATTCAGGAATCATAAAATAACGGATAAACACTACAGAAAAATATGAGGCTTTAATCAAGAAAGAATCTCATACTTCGACAGATAATAATGAAACAAAACAGGGTTTCTAATGAAAGCTAAGTATTAAGGCTCAAACGACTTACAGGTCTTAAAATCACTGATAGCAATTTCAGAGGAAAAACTGTAAAAAAATTGATATCCAAACCAATCTGAACTAGAAATCAAAGATATAGATAACTTCAAATTGATTATTCATTAGAAAGACATTGAAAGAGAAATACAATAAAGAATGGAAAACAGAGTTGAAGAAAACATAGCTACAAATTTGCAGGATCCAGAATCTTGTTTGCGATCTATATTATGATGTATAGGAAAACTGTTAATTACAATCGGCTCTCTCCCAAAAAGTTCTTAAGCCCTTTCTCAGTCTTTAGAAACTATATTTATACATTTTCATCAAAATTTCTCGTTGGTGACTAACCAACTTCCTAATATTACGGTTACAAAAAATAATGTCAACCCTTCACATTTTCTCTCTAACTTCTAATAATAAAAACATTTTAAAAAGAAGAATTTAAGCTTGCGTTGACAAGCTTCCTTTTTCAGCTTCAATACACTGAATACACTTTCCCAAAAACTTCACAAAAGTCCTGGGAGCATCTGGTATCTCATTTTCTTCGAATAAGAAAAATCGTTTTTGCAATTCAGGCAAACGACTTTCTATCATCCTCTCTGTGAATGTAATAGTCTTTAACTTTAGATTCGGCGTGACCATCCATTTATTGATCTCTGAGATATTTATTAATTTAATTCTTGAAATCTCTGTCTTCATTCCCTCCAACTCTTCTTTGAATTTTAGCTGGTGCTTGGCGATATTAATCTCACCTAATAATCCAGAACGGTCATCTATTCCAATATTCAATGAACCTCTCTCTATGAGATCAAAAACTCCCTGACAATCATCATTAACTTCCCTGGTTATTCTTTTATATTCAGCCAGGTTTGTTTCCCACACCTTTAATATTATGTCCCCTTTGACCTGTTCAGAAATAGATAATTTTTGAATCTTTCCAGCTTCTTCCTTTGATGAGAAGGCCACTGCCTTTTGAAAAGTCATTCTAGCTGCTTTCGCCTCTCTTTCCTTCTGCAACACATTCTCCAAAGATTTATTAGTTTCCTGAAAAAAAAATTGGACTACTTCCAAATTCAAAAACACTTTCTGCTATTCTTGCTCTATTTTCAAATATATCTCTAATGCTTGTGTTTTGAAATTTTCAAGTTCTACTACTTGATTAGTAATAGAAATAATTTTATCCTACAAATGTTTGTTTTCTTCTCCCAGCTTTCGAACCTGTTCCTGTGTGACCTGTATTGTAGGCTTTGCCTCTTCCAAATCTTTATTTATTTTCTGAATTTCTTGCATGTCCTTCAGTCTAGCTTGTTCTAGACCCTTCTGTATTCCCCAACTGATATTTCTTTCAGTTTATTTTAATTTGTCTTGTAACTGAATTATGGTTTGATCTTTTTGTTCAAGCATAGTTGTTAAATTTCCAATAGAATACATATTAGTTGATGCTATAGCACCCATTGTACCTGCTAACTCTGTTGCAAATTCTCCATCTTTGAGCTTCTTGCCGTCTATAATAACCTTATGCTTTTTAATCATCCCTTCTCCTCTTGGATGAATTTCTTGCTTCAAGACTGCTCGTCGCTTTTTGCTGAAAAAGTAATCGGATGGGGGGATTTCATCTCTTGAAATCGGCTCTAGATCACTGACATATAAGGCTCCTTCATGAGGGGTTCCAAATGTTGACTGTAATGGAGTTAAGGAGGTGATAGGACTACCCAGCTCTGTTGATGTTGTCCCTCCTATCTTTTCTGGAACATCATCAAGAATTATTGGATTTGTTTCTAGCCCTTTTCCTTTCTCTATCTCCAATTCTTTTGTTTGAGAACCCTCTATGTCTTGGGAGGGTATCTTAGTGTTTTTACCCTTATCCTTGGGATTTTCCTTATCCTGTGTATCAGTTTCAAACCCTGGAGGGGGCTCTTCCTGTTCTGGAGGTGAGGTTGAAATTTCACCCTGCAAACTCTTGGGCAGGCAATTTCGTCTATGCTTCTGAAATGATGCAAATTTGGTCTGTGAATCAGATGGTAAGGCCTGCACTCTGCTCAGTACCTCATCATAGGATTTAACATCTTTAAATATATCATCATAAATGGATACTTCATGTTCATATGCCTTTAGATTATAGTGTATGAAATGCCATTTATTACTTGGTATGGGTCATACATTTTGTGCTCGATATCTACCAATTTTACCTCCTCTAATGACTCAGCCTCTACCTTAGAGTGGCCTAAATTTGATAAAGAAAATTTCCCAACATAAACAGGGAAAGACAGCCATGACTTCTTCTGAGACACTTTTAATTCTAATCCAACACCGCCCTTTACTATCTGATGGGCTGCCTCTCTGCACACCAATCTGTCTAGTAATAATTTGGGGAGTGCATGAGGGGGAATGGAACAGCCATAAACCCTAATATAGGAAAAAATTTCCTCAATGACCCAGTCGGCAACTGCTTTCAGATTTTCTGTGATTTCATCAAGAAATGCGAGGGGGTTCGCATCCTAAAAACATCCTGTGCATAGGAATTATAACAAAGTGACAAACCTCATAAAATGCATCTTTAGCATTTTCTTCCCAGAGGGATGAGTGATATTTATGGATAGGTTCTGGATAGGAAATGCTCCAACTCCAATTCATTAGTGGAAAGGGAGTCATAAAATAGATTGCATCCATAATATATTCAGACATATAAAAGGATACTGGTTGTCCCTTTGATTTCGCTACTTTGTAGCTTATGATTTCTTGCGTCAGATTATCTGACAAAATTCCAATTAAAACTATTTCCTTCTGAAGATTCTTCTAAGAAGGGCACCCAATCTGCATGAAAATGATAGGGATTCTTTCTCCCGAAAATCCTACATAACATCATGGCTACATATACCATGTATCTGTTTAATGATGTTGTAGCATAAATCCCATGGGAATCGGCTCTAAACTTTGTTGTGCATCTTTCCCATCCTTTAATCATGTCAGGATATGTCTGGTCTACCTCAATACACTTTTTTCTTTGAAATTCTGCTAAAAATTATGCATTGAAAATGTGTTTAAGGTTAGGAAAGAGTTTATACATTACTTGTATGTGCTTTGGCCTGAATGAGATGACAGTTCCTTGGTTGCTTAAAATGCTTCTCATGGGAATATCGCCTTTATCCAGAGCCCAGCTGATCATATATGTGTATTCCACGAGTCGTGGGCGCACAACAACCTTATGAAGATCAGACTCGGCTATGTCCTAGCAATGATTTTCAGAATCAGGGTCAGCATGCTCAAGTTCATGCTCCAGCAAATTGGAAATTTGGGCCCAAGACTTGATGGAGTCTATAGTGTGGAGTAGTATCAGAGATAATGTCTTCATCCTGTGTGTCTTCGTTTTTCTTCACTGCCTTTTTGGGTGCCATAGCTCTACGCTTAATTGAAAACTTGTCACAGGGAATGTATGAAAGAGCTCAACTTAAAATGAACACAGACGTTTGAAAGTTAATTTTGAATATATTTAAAAATGATAAGACTGACACAGCTATTACTAATTTAGGACTTTTAATGTGGGAGATATTTTCCCAAGATATGCATTTAACGTCTGTATTTAGGTGCCTTTGAGATTTTAAAGAGAACGGGACACTTACTTAATTGGGTGTCGAAACATAAATGAACATTTAACGAATGATTACCGTTAATCCCATTTTGAAAACAAAAGTTCAATTAATGTTAATCATGGATTAAAGCTGAAAGCTTTGCTTTTCGGGGTTTCAGAAGTCTTGATGTCGAGAAGTATGTCGTCGATAAAGTTTGATCTCTGAAATTGCGATGTTTTAATTAACATTTTAAACCCTTTTATTACCTTAATTAATTGAGATTAGACCTTTTTAGGATTTCAGAAATCCGGATGTCAAGAAGCATGTTATTAATGAAGTTACGATCCCTGAAATCGCGAAATCACGATGGTTCTTTTTTAAACAAAACTTAACTCCTTTTAATTTATTAACTAATCATGATTAAGGACAAAACATGATTAGTTAATTTAACGTAAACTGTGGATCGAGGTTTCGTAAATTGGGATTTCAGGAAACGTGATGACAAGAGATATGTTCTCACTGAACCGCGAATCTCGATATCGCGACGTGATTATCTTAACCGTTAAACATTCTTAAAAAAGAGAATTAAGTAATTCATGTTTTGATTAAGTTTTAAATGTATCGGGAAATCGGGGATCGGGGTTTCGTGATTCGATTTGCATCGAGAACTCTGTTTGTAGCAAATCCCGAACCTCGATAATTCTTTAACGCTCGATTTTAAACCCGTTAGTTTTATTATTTACCAATTTTTAAATAATTTTAAAATTAAAGCATCGAGAATCTTATAAATTTTTGTAAACCTTTTTCTCTTTCATTATCCAAAAATTTAAAAATAAATTTAAGAAAAAGGTATCATATACTTGGAAAAGATACGAAACTCGTGCTCTATGAATAGCCAAAACCCGAAAAGAAAAACTTAAAGTCTTAGAGATAAAAAATTAAGATCTATTTCAACAGGGTACTGCACCAGTTTCGGGTGGGAGACAAGGTTTGGTTACATTTGAAGAAAGAGCGCCTTACAGGGCCCTATTGGAAGCTCTTCCCACTTCGCTATGGGCCTTAAACTATTACCAAGGTTGTGGTTAGCAATTCTTTTGAGCTCAACACTCCACCCTTCCTTGGCTTGCACCCAGTGTTCAATGTGGACCTCCTTCGTCCATATTTTCCACCCTTATTGGACACCTCAGAGATTGTATAACTACTGAAACTAGCAGATCTCAAACATTACTACATCGAACATGCATCCACTGATCAAATAGTGGACACACAGGTCAAGGGCACTCGCCAGCAGAGGATCCAACTTTATCGGGTTGTCAAGGTAGGGCATCTCCTACACCAAGGAAAGTGGCTCACCCAGGTTCAAATTCAGCAGAAGTTTCCTCACCTAATAGGGGAAATCACCACAATGGAGACCATTTCTTCCTAAGGGGGGAGGATTGATCAAGGTGGGTATTGGTGGCCACCCACCTATTCCAAGTGACTCCTCTTAACAATTTTTAGTTCAACACGTTCTTTTGTACTTCTTTATAATTGTGGATTCTACACTTTTAAGGTTGTCTGAATCCCTACACATCTTCTAGGTGGATATTGGTGGCACCCACCTAATCCAATTGGCTTAGTTTGGAATTTTTCATGTATGTACATCTTTATGTACTTTCAATGTCGTTTTGGGGCCCTAAATAGTGTTTTTTTGGCTTTCCACAGTCAAACTATAGACTAAGGAAGATTTTGATGGCATAATGTGTAGTTCTCGAAAAGACATTTTCAACGGGCTATCGTGCACCTAAAAAGGAGGTCGTATGCAAAAGTTACAACCCTGAGAAGTTGAGGTACCAACTTACCCATCAAGGCCCACATAATTTTTGGTGTTTCACCTCCTAGGGTTAGGTTTTTAGATGTCTAGGGTTTTGACATTCATGCATATTTTTAAAAGGCCTTTGGAGCCTCACTGTAATTATTCTTCTCAAACGGATGCGCGTAGAAGCCACATCTCTTCTTAGAGATAGCTACCACCATTCGAGCAAGTTGTTTCAATTCTTCAATTTTAAAGTTTCAACCTATTTCATTTATTCATTATAAGTTATTGTTCACTAGATATTTGTTGTTATCTCTGTGTTATTTTATTCAGTCTGTTATTCATTTTGTTTCGCTCATAAATCTGGATCAGCTAGATAAAATGGGGCTAATCAAAATGGTCCTCTAATTAGAATATTCAATTCGGTGTTTAAGTCCTTTAAAAAGAGATCAACTTTATTTTTGTCAAAAAGTAGATTCATTTGGTTAAAGTTATCTTCAAGGGGGGCTTTGTGCATGGTAAATTTTAGAGTTAGGGTTAAAGGTCTATGATCAAAGTCGGTCTCATAGCCATTTAAAACGTCAAAATTTACTATAGTCATTTAAAAGGTCAAAATTTACTATTTGGTTGTAAACAAGGATATCTAATATCACATAGTCCACAACACTTCTAGCCAACCTGTTAGGATATTTAGACACTTAGGAGTTAGTTAAGATCTACTTGGTCTAATATGTCGTTAGGTAAAAGTGTGTTTCTTTAGTATGCATTAGTATGCATTTGTAGTTAGGAAATCCGACGGTCACGATATGTTCCCGA
>ML792395.1:170780-190206 GCA_009831015.1 Picea engelmannii | reverse complement strand
CGCGTTGGCTGGGGCCGTGGATGTTTCCCCGTAGGGGTTTTACCACGTGAAAACATCGGTGTGTTGATCTTTGATCTGGTTATGTGAGTGGTTACTGAAGGTGTTCGTCCTCTGTTGGAATACCTGTGTTGTCAAACACAACCCATGGATACAAGTCATCTGGTTAGGTTTCAACCACTTCATTAGACTATTACAAATGATTAGATCTTGAGAACTACAAATCTTTATTAGCGCATTACCATATAAATTATCGATCAAGTCTTCCAGAATGGTGTCTCCGAGAGCTCGTCTACATATTGGAGGATACTACCTTCATTTCTCATACTGTAAATATCTTCTTCTAGGCTTTTATAGGTGTTGGCGATGGAAGTCACTCCTAGATTGCAGTAGGATCAGAGCCCGATGCCCATCAGTTTTTATGTCACGATAGTTTTAATGGGTGATCAAATGGGTGGAGACTCGGGAAGATATCACTCAAACTCAGGGACTCGGTCCGACATGTGAGGAACAAAGGAGGTCTTGATATAACTTCAGTCAGTGGGTTGATTTGAAAATGAGCAGGTTGAAGATTTGGTGAGAGGAGTGGACAAACTACCTCAGGAAACAGGCCTTTCAGTAATTTGTAGAAGAAAAACTCTGAATGCGATATCCTCTAGTTCAGAGCTTCGAGAAACTGAAAGGGGAGGACTTGACTAGATTCTCCAATTCCAAGTCATTCAATGCTAAGAAAATCATAGGGACCAATTAGAAACAATGCAACTATTACAGTGATCAAATCTACATCATCCTATAACAGTTACAACTCGAATGGATTCTCCAATTCCAAGCCGTTCTAATACAGTGTAAACAAAGACGTGAAAGAAACTGACATTCATAAGACAATAAGTCTCAAGAGTCCACACATAACCAGGAAAATAGTGCTTCATTAAATTTTTACCACCAGGAGCCTCGCTCAACCATCGATAGATTACAAAATACAAAGACTGAGCCTATATACTCAGAGAAAATCGCCCAACATCGGCGAGCTCAGTCATCCAAGGCTTGGTGTCCCTTCAGCCAAATTCGGATGGGTATTCTTTGTCAGATGCCACCTTAAATGCACATGGCTCTTGTGAGGGGAGTAGCTGAGCCATTAAGTTCCGAGCTAGCATGTGTAGACCTCCTTCGGCTGGTCGAGGACTAGGCATGGATTATTTGGAAAAATGGGTACACAAGGCCCTCTTAAGCAGACTGCCTGCCAGATTATCCATACCTTACACTTAATGTCTGAGGAGAGGTTTCAACCACCCCTTCTCACCTTCATTTAGTCCAGGTGAAAACCAGGATTGAGGTCGGATCCGATGGCACCTGGAGACCGCGATGATCCTTTCGGCAACTAGAATTGATGCCTTTGGCTTCCTTTGCACCGCTCCTTTCTTTCCCAAGTGACCATGGGCTGTGACCCTATGTTTATTCCCAAAGCACTTTCAGCGTTCGTGAATGGAGGGAGTTAATCCTTTCTCATCCATAGTTGCGATGAGTGAAACGCCGAGATGGCTTACTTGGGCGCCACGCGTCCCTCTTATATCTGATGGTCCTAAGTTCACTCGGTGATGCTGTGGGCCCAGGTCCTGGACACTCTCAACACCTCGCGCATCAGGAATATGATAGAGTTGTTCCTTGCGTTTCGAAGTCGCGATGGGTGAAAAGGCAAGGAGCCTAATCGCACGCTAGGTGTCTCCTATGGATGAACAACTGAGGCTGCTTCGTGATACTGCGGGCCCGACTCTGGGCGCTTTTGTCACTCCGGGGTTCGGGGTTTCGAGATGTGAGATGAAGAGGGACTTTCACCCTACGAAATCCCGAATGCCGATATGCCAACTAGATCTCGCACTATGTGTTGCTGGATCGGACAACCCAGATTTAGTCTTGGCATATAGGCGGTTTCTTTGACACTATATCTCGATCAACTTGGTAGCCCCGATATCCCAATGACCATTGATCTTCTCTTATGGATAAATACGGGTCGTTGACAATGTAATTTCACCCGCTCACTTGATTGGAAGCCTTAGAACGAGATTTTTCCATGCTGCGCTCGGGCACTTCTCGTGCAACTTGCAGACCCGAATACTCTTGTGCCTAGGACAAGAAATGTCGCTAACATTAGGCTCCATGGGGGATAGATTCATCCCTGTGATGCTATAAGGACTCTTTTTGCAGATCCAGTGCCTTTCTATTGGGCTATGGAGACATTTATTAAGCCAAAAAAAGAAAACAGAAAACAATATTTACAAAACAAAAGAAGCCGCTTGCGGCTTATAAAAAACATTTTTTTAAGAAATGCCCATTCACTGGGCCATCAAAAACTTCTTTTCCTTCTAAATCCTGCAACCTGTAAGTTTTGTTTGAAAATACTTCAGAGATCTTGAGAGGTCCAAGCCAGAGGGAAACGAACTTACTGTGCTTGCCCCTATCCTACCTGGGTGCATCCCATTTGAGCACCAGATCACCTAGCTCGAAAACTTCTTTTTTGCTTTTCCTGTCAAAGGTTTGCTTGATCTTCTGCTGATGATGGTAGGCCCTATTCACGGCCTATTCTCTGATCTATTGTACTTCCACCATTTGATGAATCCTTTTAATCATATGGTCAAGCTCTCCTTCAAGGTCCTGGAGAAATTTTGCCACAGATAAAGCGAGCTAGGTAGGGAAAATAGCCTCTGTCCCATAAACAAGTTGGAAAGGTGAGATGCCCGGGGACTTCTTTGTTGTCATCCGGTCGGCCCATAGAGAAAATTTGAGCTTTGAATCCCAGGCCCTTTTATTGTCTTCCAATAACTTTTTAATGAGCTTGATCAGACTTTTATTGGAAGACTCGGCTAGTCCATTTCCTTGAGGATAATAGGGAGTAGAGTGGATTAGTAAAATCTCAAACTGTTCACAGAACTTGACCAAAGGCTCAGACCTGAAAGAGGTGGCATTGTTGGTGACGATTTTGCTGGGACAACCAAATCTGGCTATGATATCCTCCAGGAAGCTGATAATTACTTTGTGAGAAGTGCTCCTGGTAGGGGTAGCTTCTATCCACTTGGTGAAATAGTCTGTCACAGTCAGGATCCATCTGTGTTGACCACTTGATGGAGGATGAATTTATCCAATGAAATCCAACCCCCACTGCTGAAAAGGTGCTAAAGCTACTATAGGATTTAATGGTAATGATCTGATTTGTTGTTTTCCTAAGAACTTTTGGCATTTGATGCAAGTTCTGATTTCTCTGCAAACATCAACGAATAAAGTAGGCCAGTAATATCCAGCCCTAAGGATCTTATGGGCTGTGGTCATCCAAAAATGATGCCCCCTGCAAAGGCCGTTATGGAAATCAAATATAACCTTCTAGGCTTCTTGCAGGTCCAGGCATCTTAAAAATACCCCTAGAGGGTCTTTCCAGTACAAGGTTTGGTCAATGAGGCAATACCTGACCGCCTTGATCTTTAAAGCTCTCGCCTTGCTTTTTCCCATTCCATAAAGAGGCTTCAATTATTGCAAAAAGTACAAGATATCCTTGTACCAGGTGCATGTTGTTAGTGATAAGGCACCCTGAGAATTCTTATTAGTCGACTCAGCTTGCGGATTTTCTGAACAGGCGTTGATGAAGCTAATCCCCAAGGCTTTGCAATTGTCTTCAGCCAGCTACTTGGCTAAACCCTGCCCCTTTATCAACTTAGTGGGCTTAATCTCCAGATCAAACTCTAGGATCCTGGCAATCCACTTACCTCTTCTCCCATCTACGTCGGGATGTACAAGGATGTCTTTCACAGAGGCTGAAGGAACGTATGCAGTCACCTTTGAGTGTAGGACATAGACTCTGAAATCTTTGAGAGATTTTATTAAGGCATAGGCCTATTTTTCCATGATTTCATACCTGATCTCTGCATCTCTTAATGCCTTGCTGAAAAAGGCAATGGGTTGTTCTCTCCCTTCCTCATTTTTCTGCAACAAGATTGCTGCTACTGTATCGAAAGAAGCAAAAGAGAAAATTAGGAACTCTTTGGAATAGTCAGGGTTGATCAGCATAGGTGCCTCAGTCAATGCCCTTTTTATCTGGATAAAAGATCCCCTGGGTTCAACGGTCCATTTAAATTCATTTCCCTTCTTGAGCATGGCTGTGATATGTTTCACCAATTCAGCAAAATTTGAGACGAATCTCCTCAAGAAATTAATCTTCCCTAAAAAGGCTTGAACTTCCTTCTTTGATCTAGGAAGTGACAGGGTTTGAATTGCCTCTACCCTACTAGGATCAATCCTCACTCCTTCTTCTGATACTATATGGCCTAATAGCTTCCCCTCCTTCATAGAAAACAAAGATTTTTTGGGATTTAAGGATAGGCCAAACCTCTGACACTTCAAAAAAACTTTTCTCAAATGACCGCAGTGCTCTCTGTCAGACCTGGAGAAGACTGTTATGTCATCCAAATAGATCACCACAAACTTATCTTTCTCCCTGACAAAGGCTATGTCCATGGCTTGCTGAAATGTTGCCCCTGCATTCATCAATCCAAAAGGCGTTTTGGCATACATGAATGTGCCCCAAGGCGTGGTGAAGGTCATTTTTTCTCTATCCTCAGGTATGACTGATATCTGATTATAGCCAGAAAAGCCATCAATCATGGATATCCTAAATGCACCAGTTACCCTCTGCAATATTTGTTCCATATTGGGCAGGGGGTAATTGTCTTTCCTTGAGCTCCTGTTCAGGTTCCTGAAATCAAAACAGAGTCTAATTTCTCCACTTTTCTTCCTTACTGGGACCAAATTGGCCACCCATTCGGAATATCTCAAGGGGATGATGATTTGGGCATCTAGCAATTTCTTCACTTCTTTCTCCATGACAGGTAGCAACATGGGATTTATCTGTCTCAGCTTCTGCCTAAATGGCTTAGCCTCTTCTTTCAGTGGGATCTTGTGCTCAATGACAGATGTGTCATAAGTATTGAGGTCTTCATAGGCCCATGCAAACACGTCAACGAACTCCTTTAATAATTCAGTATATTCTGCCCTCTGTTCACTGGTCAGGCTGCTTGATAATCTGACAAAATTAGGCTCCCCCTGTGTGCCAATGTTGCATTCAGCTATATCAACATATTTATTTGAAACACCACCCTTTACTACCACATCATTCTTATCGAACAATCTTTCTAAAGGGACTAGTCCCCTTGGAATGTGATTGCTAGGCAGCTGAATAATCTGGTGATTAACAATTTTATTCAAGAATACCTCAGAGGGAGGGTCACCTTCGGGATCAGGATCTTGATTGATGTGTAATGAAAAAAACTCATCTATAGACTGAAGAAATTTTTTGATTTCAAGATCGTCCTTGAATACCCCCCAATGCTTTACATTGTCCGGGATGGATGGTCTGTATCTTATTTCGACCTTAGCATGGATCTTCGGCGGCAGAGGGATCCTGAATAGACTAGCCGAGACCGCTAAGGAGTCGGCCGAGGTGTTTTCTTCCCTTGGTACATAAGTAATGTTGAAAGATGAGAAGAAATTATCAATCAGGTCCCATACCTCGTTTCTGTAACTCCTGAGCCGAGAGTGCTTGGATCGATACACATTCATGACCAATTGGATTATCAATTCTACATCTCCGAACACTGACACCTTTTTAATTCCCATTTCTTTTGTAGCCCTCATACCCAGAATGAGAGCTTCATATTCTGCCACATTGTTGGTGGTTTCAAATTCCAGCTTGTAAGACAGGGATATGGTCTCTTGACAGGGCGATATGAAAATCACTCCAGCACATGCGCCTATACTGGAGGAAGCTCCGTCAAAGAACATCTTCCAAACAGAGGTGGTTGGAGGAGGTATCTATTGATTAAGAATGGGCTGCTTTCTTATTTGTAAAGGGACCTCAGGAGTTCCATTGATCTGTAACAAACTAGACCCTAAATCGGTGTCAAGTGCAAAGATGGGGTGATTAGTGGGGTTTGCTTTATCACTGACAATATAGGCTAGCTGGGCTTCTCTGTACAACCTTCTGTGTTCCCCTCCAAAGACCGGAATGTTGGCATATGTGATATCCATCTGTAACGTTCCTCCAAGTCTTTTAATCCAAGACCTTGACAACAACATGCCAAACTTGGGGGGGACGTCAGCTACCACAATATCCATGACCACAGTCTTCATGGGTAGCTAAAACAAAGAAACCACCAAGTCTTTGATGACTCCTAGACACTGCACTCTCCTTGAATCAAAAGAGTACAAATCATGATAGGCCTTCATCATTTCCAGTCCCATCTCCTCCATGACAATCTTGGGCATAAGGTTGTGAGAAGATCCTGAATCCATGAGGCAATTATGCAACACTTTATCATGTATGTTCAGGGATGTGTAGTAGGGAGGGGATGAATCATCTCTATCTTCTACCATGGGTCCTAGGACAACTGCTGGTTTTTCATCTTGGAGATTGACTGAGTCGAAGGGAGGCTAGGGCGACTCAGATTGCAATAGCTTGGAGAGGGACCTTTTGAAGTCTTTGTTTTTAACTAGCTCAGAGAGGGGGGCAGGAATCCTGATCCTTTGAATTTCATGCTCAAAATTAAAGGAGGAAATAGGCTTAGGAGCTTCCCTTACCTCAGAGACATGTTCTTTGACTGTCGATGAAGCATTCTAAGCTTTCTTTTCTTTAGTAGTGGTTGTTGCAGACTTCGTAGGCCTTTCTGCTATGAGGGGCTGGTCTTGGTTGTCAAAGTCTCCTTCTTTCTTTCTTGACCTAAGATTGTATCTGTTAGAGGTGTGACTGGCCTTTTCTCCTTTACCTAACTCATGAATTTGAATGCTCATCAGGGATGCTTCATATGTAGATTGAGTCAAATGGGGAAAAGGAGGAGCTTCTTCAACACAGTGAATCTCGGGGTCAAACTCGTCTATCTCCTCCCCTCCCTCATGAGTAACTAGGTTATTTTGGAGAGGGGTTTGGATCCTTTGATATTCCCTGTCTTTCCCCTTTGGTTCCCTTGGGAAGGCCTATGGTCCATTGTTATTAGGTCTCCTGAAACTTCTACCATCAGCATTCTGGGGATTTTGGTACATGGGCTTCCCTTCTAACTCCCATCTTTCCATTCTGGCAGAAAGTGATTTTAGTACTCTAGTTGTCTCATATGGCTGAAGGGGTAGGGGAGAGGGACTGGATGAGGAAGCTTCAGGCCTCTGCCTGGATATGTTTCTACCAGCAGTGTTCCTGAGTCGGTCAACAGCCAATATGTTAGATTCTACCTCCACGGTTGCATCCTGCATGTGGGCCAGAGTAGTGGCTCTTCTTTCCCTCAACAGGAGGCAGAAATCGAGGTCAAAGGTGCTAGCATAAGTGATCTTTGTAGAGGCTTCGGAGCGTTTTATCTCTACAGGGATTTTATTATACATTTTATTCAATCTCTTGGAGAAGTCGAAGACAGACTCCCCTTCTTTTCTCTTCAAAGACCCAAACTTTGTCATGTAATACATGAAGTCTTTTTTATCTCCCCACTATCTCAAAAAGACACTATCCAAAGCTTTGATCCCATCAATGGATCCAAGAGGCAGGGCCTTGAACCATTTTCTAGCCTCGCCTTGAAGGCTATGGACAAAAATCCTCATCCATACGTCTGCATGCATGATAACATTATCATCTGTAAAACTATAAAAGGCTTCTAAGTGTTTTTCTGCAGTTATGTCCCCCTCGCCTGTAAACTTGGGCAACTGCTTAAGGTAACCATCTACCGGGAGGACATTGAGAGGTTGAGGTAACATGAGAGGATCATACCTAGCGGCTATAATAGCCTCCATCCTGGTCATAGGGGGATTTTCTCCTGCCATAGGGATATTACGTGGAGGGGAAATCGGAGGAGAAGGAGCTTGAAAAGGGAATGATGGGGATGGGCTTTTGAGGGGAGTGGGAAACAATAGGGGATTAAGGGAGAAGGCTAGCGAGCTTAAGCTAGCGGATTCTTCTCTTTATGAAGAAGGGGCAACAGTAACAAAAGGAGGAGCGGTAGAGTTAGGAGTGGGGAAATCTTCAGTGGTCCTGGGTCTATGCCAGGGTACAGCTTCGGGGGAGAGGGGAGTGACAAGGATTTCTCCCTCCAATCCCAGACCAGGGGGGAAACCTCAACAGGAACACTCCCAAAATTCAGGAAATGGGAAACTTCAGAAAGCGGTCTGCTAGGAAACTGAGGAGGAGAAAATGGAGTTCTTACAGAAGGAGATGGCGGATTACCTGGTTCAGTGGCAATAGCTTCTCCTTTAGAGGCCTTTCCTTTTCCAAGGACCACCTCCTGATCAGTTTCAGGTGTAGCTAGAGGCAGTTGTGGATGGGACCGCGTGTGTCTGCCTCTGAAAGCCATAATTGACACGGTAGGTTCGCCACAGTGGATTCGTCACAATGGAGTTGCCAGGTGCACAGTAGCAATCTTCAAGGGCTCTGATTCCTGATGCACCTTTAGAATCAGAAGCTCAATGTCGTTCAATCCCAGGGAAGAGTTTCAACTTCGTCCCTGGCAACGGCGCCCGAAATGTTGGCAACGGAAGTCACTCCTGGATTGCAGCAGGAGCAGAGCCCGACGCCCATTAGTTTTTATGTCGCGATAGTTTTAATGGGTAATCAAATGGGTAGAGACTCGGGAAGATATCACTCAAACTCAGGGACAGGGTGCGGCATGTGAGGAACAAAGGAGGTCTTGATCTAACTTCAGTCAATAGGTTGATTTGAAAATGAGCAGGTTGAAGATTTGGTGAGAGGAGTGGACAAACTACCTCAAGCAACAGGCCTTTCAGTAATTTGTAGAAGAAAAACTCTGAATGCAAGATCCTCTGGTTCAGAGCTTCGAGAAACTGAAAGGGGAGGACTTGACTAGATTCTCCAATTCCAATTCGTTCAGCGCTAAGAAAATCACAGGGACCAATTAGAAACAATGCAATTGTTACAGTGATCAAATCTACATCATCCTATAACAATTACAACTCGACTGGATTCTCCAATTTTGAGCCATTCTAATACAGTGTAAACAAAGACGTGAAAGAAACTGACATTCATAAGACAAGAAGTCTCAAGAGTCCACACATAACCAGGAAAATAGTGCTTCATTAAAGTTTTACCATCGAGAGCCTCACTCAACCATCAAAAGATTACAAAATACAAAGACTAAGCCTATATACTCAGAGAAAATCGACCAACATTGGCGGGCTCAGTCATCCAAAGCTTGGTGTCCCTTCAGCCAAATTTGGACAAGTATTCTTTGTCAGACACCACCTTAACTGCGCATGGCTCCTGCGAGGGGAGTAGATGAGCCATTAAGTTCTGAGCTAGCATGCACAGACCTTCTTTGGTTGGTCAAGGACTAGGCATGGCTTCTTTGGAAAAATGGGTACACAGGACCCTCTTGAGGAAACCGCCTGCCAGATTATCTATACATTACACTTAATGTCTGAGGAGAGGTTTCAACCACCCCTTCTCACCTTCATTTAGTCCAGGTGAAAACCAGGATTGAGGTCAGATCCGATGGCACCTGGAGACCATGGTGACCCTTTCGGTGACTAGAATCGACACCTTTGGCTTCCTTTGCACCGCTCCTTTCTTTCCCAAGTGACCACGGGCTATGACCCTGTGTTTATTCCCAAAGTGCTTTCGGCGTTCACGAATGGAGGGAGTTAATCCTTGCTCATCCACAGTTGCGATGAGCGAAACGCTGAGATGGCTTACTTGGGCGCCACGCATCCCTCTTATATATGATGGTCCTGAGTTCACTCGGTGATGCTGTGGGCCCGGGTCCTGGACATTCCCGACGCCTCATGCATCGAGAATATGATGGAGCTGTTCCTTGTGTTTCGAAGTCGCGATGGGCAAAAAGGCGAGGATCCTAATCCCATGCCAAGTGTCTCCTGTGGATGAACGACTAAGGATGCTTCACGATACTGCGGGCCCGACTCTGGGCTCTTTTGGCACTCTGGGGTTTGGGGTTTCGAGAAGTGAGATGATGAGGGACTTTCACCCTACAAACTCCCGAATGTCGATATGCCGACTAGATCTCGCACTATGTGTCACTGGATCGGACGACCCAGATTTAGTCTTGGCAGATAGGCACTTTCTTTGATGCTATATCTTGGTCAACTTGGTAGCCCCGATATCCCGACAAACGTTGATCTTCTCTTATGGATGAATCCGGGCTGTTGACAACGTAATTTCACCCACTCACTTGATTGGAAGCCTTAGAATGAGATTTTTCCATGCTGTGCTCGGGCACTTCTCGTGCAATTTGTAGACCCGAATACTCTTGTGCCTAGGACAAGAAATGTCGCTAACAATAGGGACAATTTTTATCTAGATTTTTTTTGTACAACAGGTAGAATCAATAGGTGCATAAGAACAAATTTCTATAGACATCTTCTTAGCATTGATATCTAAAATCTCCACCCAAATGAACTGATTGAGATGGTATTTTTTATGAAGATGAATGTGAGGAGAAATGCTTATTCTTATGTAACAAGCTATGCTTCCAACCCCTCTATGGGAAGATTTTGTGTTCTATGTTGACCACAATATAAATCCATCTATGTTAGGAAGCTTAGATTCCTCATGCTCCCAAGTTTCAACTAGAAATATAATATCAATTTCACTTGGGTTCCAACTTAATATAGGCCCTTAAAGTTCTATCGGTGATATCCTTCCAGACATAGGCTCTGCAAAACCCTAGACCCGCCTAAGACGGTAGGTCGAACACCAAGCAATGTTCACCAGTGAGAATACCAACAAGCGCCTTTCCTCAACGAACGGCTCTTACTGTCGCAGGAGAATGGGTGTAGAGGAGGGGGGGAAACCCCCCTCATACCGCAATGTGGTGGCTAATGAAAAACCTAGAACCAGAACAACACGGCCCACCTTTGAGCCACCGCCGCAGATACGAGAGCAGATACTAGCCAGGGATCAATGCCTCAAAGCGGACATGGACACAGATGCAGGAACCTCTCAACCGATGAAACCACGAAGCTGGGAACCGGGCCAATGCATCCCACAAATGGAGAAGCCGTCGAGGTACCTCATCAGTTCAAACAGAGTGGGCGAGCATACGCAGTTCATGCGGGAGAATGCACTCATCGAAATTTTTTTAGGGCTATGGCTGGCAGAAAGAGACCTCAACAAGTGGATAAAGCACTGGTGGAACCCCAAAGGTGACTATGAGCTTCATCTCAGCTCCAAGGGCTTCTTCACAATCATCTTATACAACCTAGAGGACAAAGACAGAATCTTTGAAAATGGGCCATACTTCTTCAACTCGGCAGGGCTGCTCCTCCACTTCTGGACTGAAAGATTTAGCCCGGACAAAGAAGACTTCACCATGGCTCCGGTTTGGATACGCCTGTACTCCCTACCACAAGAGTTCTGGTTGGAAGAAATACTAATGGGCATAGGAAACACCCTAGGGAAATATGTGAGGGTGTTAGAGGCTACCAGAGAGCGAAAATATACTTCATACGCCAGGATCTGTGTGTATATGAACATATCCAAAGCACTCCCTGGCGCAGTCACCCTTGAGTACCAGGATGAGGACTGGCTGCAAACTTTGGACTACGAACACATACCATTCAGATGTTGAAGATGTCATGAGCATGGCCACCTGTATCGAGATTGCCCTCTCATTAAGCAAGCCACCAAAGAAAATGATAACAAGCAGAGAGATGGCTACACCACAGTCACATCGAAAAGGAAAAATCCAGCAAAGAAGCAGCCCATGGATCCTAGACAAAGCATAGCCACCAAGAACTCGTACGAGATTCTAGAACACTTACCAGAAGAGGAGGAGGTGCAGAACCCGCACAAAAATCCCCAACAAGACGCAAGCGAAGAACACGCAGCCCAACCCCTCCCCCCAAAATGATGAAACCCACATGGAGGATAGAGGAGAAGGGGATGGGGATACCCCGATGATGTTGGATGACAAAGAGTTGGCAGGGATAGATCTGGAAAAGCTGGAGGAACCTCTAAACCAAAAGAACCTACAAACCCTCCCAGAGGAACAACTGTTCAAGGTACACAAGGTCTTTCTCAACTCCTCAGCAGGGTCCACCGCACGTCTCGGCATAGCATTGGACCGGAACTCTGGTTCGAAGAGAGTCCAACATGAAAGCAAGAGAAGAGGATGAAAAACAACGCATCAATTGATCAAGGAGGCAGGGAACCTCATGATAAACTCAGGACAGATACACAAGCTCTCGGAGGGATACCTCCACTCCTCACCTCCTTATTAATGATGAAGATCATAACCTAGAACATAAGAGGACTGAATGGAAGATCCAAACAGAGGATCCTCCGAGAATGCATCATAGCAGAGAAACCAGACATTCTACTGCTCCAAGAAACTAAATGCAAAGGAGCAGAGGCAGAAGCAATCTTCCAACGCATATGGCGAGAATGTACCTCCATAACAATGGACTCCATAGGGGCCTCAGGTGGCCTTGCCATACTATGGAATCCATCCAATATAACTATCAGCAAGCCCTTCACAACATTTGGCACAATCACGGCTCACTTCATGTTCATGGGCATGAACCAATAGGGAGCCATCACAAATGTGTACGGACCTCAAGGGAGCCAGGACAAAGACAATTTCATGGAGTGAATCAAGCTAATCAAGAGTCTGACAACCACCCCAAACTGGATCATAGGAGGCGACTTCAACATGATCCTGCCACTGGAGGAAAAATCTGGCGGCATCAAAAGACTGGAGAAAGACAGTGGTAAGTTCAAAGCTCTCATTGACCATCTTAACTTAGTAGATATAGAGAATAGAAATGGTACCTTTACGTGGTCCAATCTTAGATCAGGCAATCAGCACATTGCCTGTAGACTAGACCGCTTTCTGGTAACGGAAGAGATCATGGAATCAGGCGCAAATTTTGAAAGCCTGATCTTACCAAAAGAAGGCTCAGACCACTGGCCCCTAGCTCTACAAATAGATATGGGAGAGCCTCCCAGATACAAGCCGTTTCGCTTCGAGAAATTTTGGCTATCACACCCGGACTTCAAACGACTAGCTAAATCTTGGTGGGAACAAGCAGAAATCGATCATGGCTCATGCATGTACAAATTTCAGCAGCGCTTAAAAAACTTCAAGCAAAGGATGAAACAATGGAATAAAGATAGATTTGGAAATATAATACAAAGCATAAAGACCATCGAAAGTAGGCTGGAGGAAATTCAAGAAATCTTCATTGCTGGATCCAGAACAGTAGAGCTCATGCAGGAAGAGGAACAGCTTCAGGCGCAATTAGAGGAGCGAAGAAAGCAGGAGGAAATCTTATGGAAGCAAAAATCCAGAGTGCAATGGCTCAAAGAGGGGGAAAAAAACACTAAGTTTTTCCATAAAGCCATGATGCACAGACGGCACATCAACAGGATCACCCACCTAGAGGACAGCCAAGGTAACCTCATCAGAGAACATTCTAAAATTGAGGAAGAACTGCTCAGATACTATCAAGACCTCCTAAAAGAATCAGTCACAGACAGATTGGAAGCAATCAGGAGAGTCACTACGCACATACCAGCTTTAATCACCCCGGAGCAGAATGCAGCCTTAACCCGACCCATTACCCAGGAAGAGATCGACCAAGCAGTCAAGGCCATGCCCGCAGGCAAAGCCCCAGGCCCGGATGGGTTCACCACGGATTTCTTCCATCACTGCTAGGACTTGATCGGAAAAGAAGTGTGGGAAGTGGTGGAGGAGTCACGAGCATCGGGTCTGGTACTGCCATCACTCAATGCCACCTTCCTCACTCTTATTCCGAAAGAGGAACGAGTCACCAATCCCAAACAATTCAGGCCTATAGCCCTCTGCAACGTTATCTACAAAATTATAACTAAGGTCATCGCCACCAGGCTCAAGCCCATCCTGCCCTTCTTCATCTCCAAGGAACAGTCAGGGTACGTTGAAGGAAGGCAAATCATGTACAACGTCATCTTGGCTCATGAGATCATACACTCCCTCAAGACTTCAAGAACTCCAGGTATGCTCATAAAACTCGACCTCTCCAAAGCTTTTGATAGGGCCAGCTGGCAGTACATCAGAGCAGTCCTTGACGCCTTTGGATTTGATCAGGGATGGACAAGTTGGGTCTTAAATGTCATCTCTTCAACCTTCTTCTCCATTCTAATCAATGGTGTACCATCCAAACCCTTCTCGCCCACTAGAGGAATCCGGCAGGGAGACCCCCTTTCCCCTTTTCTTTTTGTTCTCCTAGCGGAAGGACTGGGATGTTACATCCGAGCAGCAGTCACCGAAGGCTCCCTCAAAGGCCTCCCTCTACACAATATTCAACCTGCACCCTCACACAGCCAATTTGTAGACGATACCCTCCTTCTGAACTCTCCCTCGGCTCAGGAAGCTACCAAGCTCAACTCCATCCTCTCTGATTTCTCTGAGGCCTCCGACATGACCCTCAACCTGGATAAATCTAAGCTTTACTTCTTCAATACTCCAGCCCCTGTGCAGAGGCATGTTTCTAGACTTCTGGGAATACCCAGGAGCTCCCTTCCGTCCAATTATCTCGAAGTACCACTAACAGGAGTGGCGGCCTCTTCCATTTCTTGGGACAACCTCCTCCTTTCCATTTCAAACAGACTGTGCAATTGGACCTTTATACCCCTCAATATAGCTTCTCAATCGGTTCTCCTCAAGTCAGTCCTGCAAGCTCTACCTACTTGCCTCTTCACGGCCCTGGTAGCCCCCAAGAAAATCATCAGAGCCATTAGAACCTTGCAGAGAAATTTTCTCTGGCAAGGCCTCCAACCCAAAAAGAAATGGGCTCTAGTCAACTGGGATCGGTTATGCACGCCAAAGAGTCAAGGCGGATTGGGGCTCCGCGACCCCGGAAAACTAAATCAAGTGATGGGAGCTAAAATCTGGTGGAGATGGCTAAAAAACCCTTCAGCAGCCTGGGCACAACTGTGGCAACGCAAGTATACCCCCCACATGGCGGAAGACCAGCTGATTCAACACAACAACCGCATACAAGGCTCCAACATCTAGAACACCGCCTGGCAAAATCGCACNTCAGAACCACGCCTTCTGGGAGCTAAGAGATGGAGGAAGTGCCCTCTTCTGGCAAGACTCCTGGCAGCAGCTTAAACCACTGGAGTCAATGGAGGAACTAGCTGACCTCAAAAGAGCTCTCCACCAACACACCCCTCTAAAAGTCAAAGATCTCTGGGTAGCACAAACCCCGCAGCAGCGATGGCGCCAATGGAAAATCTCACATCAAGAGCTCGGGATCCCCAAAACTCTCAATCTGCAGAGCTGGCAAGCTCAATCCTCCAACAGGAAAATACAGTATCAAGAAGGATCAGACATCCTGTGATGGGGATACACCCCGGCTGGCACTTTCACCATCAAGGAAGCTTACTCATTGCAAGGAAACCAACAGGAACCAGAAACAAAACACATTTGGAGCAAAGTTTGGAATCCTGCTCTCTGGTCTAAAATCTCCACCTTTCTATGGCTAGTGGCGCACAACAGAACCTTGACATGGGACAACCTCCAAAAGAGAGGCCTTATCGGACCCTCTCGCTGCGTTCTTTGCCTACAAACGGAGGAAACCAAAGAACACATCTTCAATGGCTGTCATTACAGCCAAAAAATTTGGGACTATGGTGCGCAACTTATGCGCAAATCCAACCAAAATCGGAGCAGCATCAATGACACAATTGAGAATTGGGACAACATCTCCTTCAACAACCCCATTTTAAACTACATATGGACCCTGCTACCGGGATTCACACTTTGGAAAATTTGGAAGGAGCGGAACAAGAGAATATTCCACTCCCAATCCTCTCCACCTGAAGCCACTTGGGAGAAAGTCAAATCACTAATCAAAGAAACAATCAAAAGTAAGCCCTGGACAGAGGAAGATCAACAGTTCCACCCTGAGGAGCTCACCATTCTTCAACATTGGCAGCCCTTAACTAGCAACCAACCACAACAAAAACGCAACATGGGACTACCTACCAGTCCTACCAATTGGACTCCCCCTCCAGCGCACTTCATCAAAGTCAACTTTGATGGAGCCTCCAAAGGTAACCTAGGACCGGCAGGCTATGGGGTAGTGCTCAGAAACTCAAGAGGGGAAATCCTTGATATGGAGGCAGTCTTCCTTGGAGAAACAACCAACAATGTAGCCGAGCTAACAAGACTCCTTCGAGGACTCCAAATAGCCATTGACAAAGATCATCATCAAGTAATCCTAGAAGGAGATTCCCAAGTCATCATCAGGCTAGCCACTAGAATACTCCATGGCTGCAACCCAGACAAAATCTCACCAAGCTGGAGACTCCATAGCCTGCTAGCTGACTTCACTCTTCACCTTCAACCGCATTGCAGTATCATTACCTCACATGTGAAACGAGAAGCAAACAAAGTGGCAGATTGCCTAGCAAATGAGGCAGTGGACACGGGAGAGGAACGCATATGCTGGGATGACCATGGCTCACCAGCCTCAGAGGTCTTCAAGCGGTGCCAAGTCCTGGCCACCAAAGATCTTCACTCCCCGGATGGGGTGACATGGAGGGCGATGCGGCCACGTGGAAGCGAGCTAGGATGCGGTGTCATGGTGCCTACCGCCTCGCATCACCCGCTCATTAACTCGGCATAAATATGCACAGGCGCATTCAACAGCCGGGCCTTCTCGCACAAGGGAAGGGTACCCGCACTATCTCACTATAAATGATGGCTGTAGTTATGATAATTGGCATGGCGTTTGGGCTCATTCTGCGAATTGGAACTCCAAGTAGCAGAGCGCTCCCGAGAACCTCCATCTCGCAGAAGCATCGGCATTGCAGCAAGTTCTCTCTCGTCCCACTGGTGTGGTCGCCTCTCTTGGCTACACTGCCCACCCTTAGCAGCAATCCAACTCCAATTGACCGCTCCTGGCTCAGACATTGGAGCCTCACCATGCCAAGAATCAGGGGGACACCGCGAAGAGGAGCGGCTTGGTATACAGCAGAGTCACGACGAAAGAGAAAGGAAGATTTTGAAAAGGCTATGGTAATGGCTGCCAGGAGACGAAGGGAACGACCACGCACACCTCCAATGGCGGTCGTCGAGGAGGAGATCCCGGAAGGAGGCCTGGAAAGCCCTCCTGAACACACCTTGTTTATGGTCCCGGAAAACTGGAACCCACGCTCGAATTTTGGTTTGGTTAGCACTCCACAGACGGCAAGTGGTACGCGCAACCAAGGTGACAGCAGCATAGAAAGGCCTTACTCTCCCTACTACGTGAAGGAAGAATTTCCTCCCGAGCCCACCAGAGGAGCCGTGGGATATAATTCGCAGGGAGCGACAGCGGCCACCAGCCCGGAACAGCCACCCTCAGTTGATGGGGGTTATCCCAATCTCATCTTTGATATGAGGAATCTCTTAGAAGATCAGGTCTTCCGCATTACAAGACTGGAGCAGAGGCTCAACATGTTCTTCGCAGCGCACTCTCGAGCCACGCCAAAGAAACAATGCCCAACATGTGCCCGAGCATACGCATTCCCAGCAAGATGGAGGCACACCGCGGTCGACGACACTCACCCTGGCTCCGAGGCTATTTGACGTTTAGACCCAGATTCTGCTTGTGGTTTTGTTCTAATAGTCTATGCCTTATGACAGATAGCTTTTTATATTTCTTAGTTTTAGTTGAAAAAACCAGTCTCATGTTGATGCCTGCTAATCCCGGTTTCCTACGGGCGGGAAGTAGCAGCGTGAATTTTGTTAAATTATGCTTACTCTGCAACTATGGTGACACATGGACAGGGATGCCCAGCTGTCCCGGTTTCCTACTCAGGCGGGACAGCTGGCATCACCAACAGCTCTGTATTTTGTCAATGATAATATAATAGGCTCCAACTCTTTTTTACTTAAAAAAAAAAACTTAATATAGGCCCTTTGTTCCAAGGAAAGCCTTGAGAGTTCCATCAAAAGATCCAAAGTGTCTCAAATTGCTATTTATTGTTATCCTTTGAGTGTCTATTAATAGATTTTTGGTTCCTAATTATTGCCCCTTCCTTTTTGGCTTCCTTTACCTTTTAAACCTCTATAATTTGGCTTTATTTTCTAGAATGATGTCTTCATTTATAAATATTCGAGACCTTTTTAAGTTAAGTTTTACTAAATATGTCATATTTATGGGCATTAGAGCTTGGCATTTTCAATTATTTTGTCCAACCTTTTGACTTCTATAAGACCAATTGTTTGAATTTGTGACTAAAGTATTGCTAATGTGTCCTCATCTTTTTGTTCTTTTATATAAAGAATTATGAGAATGAATGGCCTTGTCACTCATGGCCTAACTCTATAACCTTATTCATTTCCTCTTTAATAAGTTTGATATAAATGTTCCATATACCTACTTCATTTAATTAATAATAACAACACATTCTTTAGTATTTTATTTTTATTCTATATTAACCAATTCTCTCTCATTCCGTGACATCACAATCCTGCATTTTCGGTGAAAATATACGAATCACAATTTCGGTTTGATAACAAAAAGAAATCGACCGTACCTCCTTCTTCCCTGTCCGCCTACGCGCAGCATCTCTTCTGCATTTTATCCTTGTTGACATCTATCCATACCATTTCAATGGCTTCCTCCACCACGGCATCTCCCAACACCAGCAATTCTTACCATGTTTTCATCAACCACCGCGGTTTGGATGTCAAGAAAACCTTCGCCGCGCATCTCTACAGTACCCTGCTTTTACATGGATTAAGAACCTTTCTGGATAACAAGGAATTGAAAGTGGGAGAGAACTTCCCTTCGCAAATAATAGAAGCTATTAAAAACGCCTCCGTCCATGTGGCAATATTCTCTGAACGATATGCAGAATCAGAATGGTGTTTCCGGGAGCTGGTCCTCATGTTGGACTCCAAGGCTCCAATTATCCCAGTGTTTTACCATGTTCAGCCTGCTGTGCTTCGGTGGACACAAGGCAGAGGATTGTATGCTGAAGCCCTCCGCAAACTAGAAGAGAAGAAAACTCATGAAGGGAAGCCACGACACGATCCCGCCACTATTCAAAAGTGGAGAGAGTCTCTTTCTCGTGTTTCAGACATAAGTGGGTTAGATCTCCAAGTAACCTGTAACGGGTGAGAACTCTCCACATATGATATTTCTTTATGATAGCTATATGGTATTTACGAGGGTGAGCTTTTATATGGTATTTACGTTATTAACTTCGTTTTTTTATTTTGTTGTGAATAACCAGTGACGAGGGTGAGCTCGTGAGGAAGATTATATAAGAAAATGAGAGAGCAGAGAGAGCTTGCACACAACACTCAATAATCATGTGTATTACTCACACACATACGTACATATATAGTTGGATACAGATTTAACTGATTCCATATTTGGAGGGAGTGGTTGAGAAGATATCTCA
>ML792395.1:127494-140934 GCA_009831015.1 Picea engelmannii | reverse complement strand
AAAAATTTCAATGACACTCAGCCTCAATTACTTTGTTTTTGCAGTCGGACTTTACAACTGGATACACCTAACTAATAGGGATTCTAGTTTGTAATTCTTAGCATATGTACTTTGCATATCACATTATTATTTTGGTCGTAGAATATTATTGTGGTTTTGTATGACGAAGCCTTTTGGCTTTCTATTCTCATGGAGTAGTTGAGATCCCATCTCTAACTGTCTCTATTATTGTACTTAGTTTCTAGTTCTTAGGATCTTGTTGAGTATTTCTCTCCTAGTTTGTTGAGGTAGTTATCTCCTTGTAAACCTATTTAAGACTATGTTTGATTAATGAAAATTTAGTTAGAGATTGTTTTTTACGCTTTGGTGTTGAACTTTCCTAATGAGTAGGATTTTCCACATCATTGGTATCAAAGAAAGTTTTCGATCCAACTTGGTTTTGGGTATTATCTTTCTTCTAATATGATTTTATGTTTGAGTTTGTTTTAGAAAGGAATATCATGATTAATTGCTATAAGATATTGAGGTTGCATTCTATTGGGTGTGAAATTCATCCACCTGCATCTTCACCACTCACAACCACATGGGTATAGATTGCATTGTCTCCAAATCTATTTTTGACTCTGTTAGCACTGAGAGTCACCCTCCGATTGCAAGAGGATAAGACAAGTACCCATCAAAATATTTGTGGATTAAAAGGGTGCGAGTGGGAGAGTTAGCAAGACTTTAAGGAAAGGAAAGACAATGGAGATCATTGCAGATCAGTGATGGGCCATTAGGCTATGGAGTCATAAATAGTCTGCTCAATGAAGGCATTTAAACTCCCTATCAGACAAAGGATTTAAATGGTGGTGGGAAGGAGAAAGGCAGAAAGTGTATGAAAGATAAACCACAAAAAATGGGCAAGATGACAGCAGATCCTCTACCGCCTTAGGATACTAGAAATCAGGGGGTTTACAATGATCCAGACAAGAAGAAAAACATAGGATGTCAGTTGAAACATGAAAGATGGGCATGATGGTAACAGATCCTCCATCACCTTAGGAATCCATAAATCAGAGAGATTACATTCACATAGGAACGAGAAACAGAAACGTCTGTTGAACCATGAAAGATGGGCATGACAGAAAAGATTCTCCATCGCCTCAGGAATCCATAAATCAGAGAGACTACATTCAGACAAGAACGAGAAACAAAAATGTCTATTGAGCCATGAAATATGGGCATGACAACAATAGATCCTCCATTGCCTCAGGAATCCATAAATCAGAGAGATTATTGTTAGACAAGAATGAAAACTAAGAAGACGATCTGATATAACAACTTAAAGGAATCTTCATTAACATAACAATTTACAATCCAGGCCCTCAGGCTTACAACGAAAATACAGTCATAACAGCTCTCAAAACTTCCCCCGATCTGGGCCAAAACTCCCCCCACCCTTTACAAAATCAAAATTGATCTCTTTTATACTCAGATCAATGCTCGACTCTCAGGAGTGTGATCTGATCACCACATTCAAAGCTTTGATTGGAGAAGTCTTCTGTCAGACTATGCATGTAATCCCTCTGTCAGACGCGAGCTCAAATTAGCATGGGTCTACA
Source organism: Picea engelmannii (assembly GCA_009831015.1). Lineage (NCBI taxonomy): Eukaryota > Viridiplantae > Streptophyta > Pinopsida > Pinales > Pinaceae > Picea > Picea engelmannii. The sequence goes on along the minus strand of ML792395.1, from coordinate 139,330 downwards.
GGAAAATCTGTCCACAGAGGTACCACGGGCTGACGGTTCAGTCCCCACGGCTGGGCCTTCTATGCCTTCCATTTATGGAGTGAGCTGAGGTTTCAACGACCATCTCTTCTTTCATTAATTGCCTTTTCGCGGGATTGCGATGCGACTTAATGCTTAGGGGGCAGCCACGTGATACTATTGGATAGGATGTTATATGAGCACATGATTGCGGGTCCGCTCAAAGGTGGTTTGGATTTAGACCACTTTTGGGCCTGCAATCCATCTCCCTTCGCCACGTATCGCTTTTGACTTACCATGGTTTCAATTGCAGGACTGCTCAAGAAAATTATGGCCCGAGCATCTTGCGTTCCCGCAATGGACTATGGCAGTCAATATCATGATCTTGGATGAGGCTTCATGATCAGCAGCTCAAATATGCCCCCTCCAAATCAATGGATCAAATCTCCCTTTTCGAATCAACGGCTGAGACCTGCTTCGCGATTTAGGATTCAAACTTTTCAAACTTCAAACCTCCTCTACCTTCTGTCGCTTTTACCCGGAGCTAAAGATATGATGACGCGTTTCCCCCTGAGATCGACAGCTAGAATCGCTTTGGGTCTCTGGACTCCGGGGAAAAAAAAATCAAACTTCATTTTCCTCCTGGCAAATCCTCCAGAGCTAAGGATCTAACGATGTGTGGCCTCCAGAGATCAACGGTTGAGATCCCTTCATGGCTCCAGACTTCGGGAAAATCAAATCTCAACCTCGCTTGCCTTCAACTCTTTTACCCGGAGCTGTGGATCTGATGACACATGGTTCTTGTTGATCAATGACCCAGATCCATTTTGGGCCTTCAAGACTTTGGTCCTTTAGGACTTCGGGCCTTCAGCCACTTCGGCAAATTCGACACTTCGGCGGCTTCGACTCTTCGGGACTTCGGGCTTTGGCTCTTCGGGATTTCTAAGCATTTCTCATTTCAAATATCCCAAAGCTCATTTCCTCGAAGGCTTGGATCGACTGCCACCTGTCCCCTTTAATATCAATGGTTCATATTCACTTCGGGGCCTTTTGCTCTGGCGCTATACTTCACGCAAGTTTGCAGTCCCAAACGCCCATGAGTCGTTGATCTAGACTGCTCTTGGAATCTTTGTCGTTAAAATATTAAAACTGCCTTTTGCTTATGCTTCAATCTCGAAACAAACTGTTAAGAAAGTTACACTTTGTGTTCATGGTTGTGGCCTGCATGATCAAAGATTCAGACGGTGAGCTAAGAAAACAGGGAGACCAGTGACTAAAATACAGAATGCGAGAGCTCACCCTTGAAGAAAAACAAAGGGGCTTGGAGCCAAGATTTCACTCGAGTAATATATTTAAGGAAAACCAGGGCGCACAAAAAAACAAGGGCAAACAGAGAACGATTTACAAGCCGAAGGGGGAAAAACTAAAGATTTGGCCTGGGACAAGGATAGAGACAGGGAAAGACTACAAACTCAGGTATATCGACACACACCTACGGCCCTTGAAAACCTTATGTGATAACATTTGGCTCCATAGGGGATGACATGCTCCCTACGAGCTGCCAAGAACACACAGTTTCAGTGCCTTAGTTGTTGGGCTATGGAATCTAGCTCAAAACGTTCGTCGAAGAAAACAGGGAAATATGTACACTACTCTACTAAAAAACGAAAATAAACACATGGGCTCCAAAAGGAACTTATTTATGTACACTCCTAGACTAACTAATTTTTACAAAGTGTTAGGTGAAAGCAAACTTCCACCATAGCCACCCAAACTTCTCGGTAATAAAATTATTTTATTTTCTGCAAATAATCCATAAACGGTAAGGGAAGTATGAAATCACAAAGAAAACATGTATGGGAAAACTGGAAATACCTCCAAATGATGATTATATGAATAATTTTGCAGGCTCCAATGATTTTGGAAAACACAGCTTCATATACAACCCCACAGGGTCACAAAATTTATAATCAAGAAAGCTCGGCTGGTAAGAAATTACCTTCTACACTTCATTGTTGCTCACCCGTTGTTCGATGTTATCAGAGTGTATAGGTGGGTAGAGGACTGATGCGGGTCGGTTGATCCGAGGTGATATTTTCTCATTTACAGGTTTAAGACAGGAGATGAACTGCACCTCTAGTTCCTCCATTTTTCCTTTATCTTCTCTAACAACATCTGCTAGCTGAGAGCAAGAAGTCTCTTCATGTATATCCATGGATGGCTCTTTCTCTCTATCATGCTGCTCTTGCTAGGAGATTTCGCTTTCATAAGAAGATTGGCAGCTTATGCTTTCTGCTTCTGAATACTCTTCAGGGGTAGGTGAGCGCAAAACGCTTTTATCTTGCAGAGAAAAAAAAAACAATCTCTTGATTCTTTTCTTCAACCATTTCTTCTTTTAAAACTCAGACAACAGGTATAGTAGGGGCAGAAAATAATGCATCCATAGCTATGCCATCATCAACACTATCATCAATCATATATGGAAGGACTTCTTCTTGGGAAATAGAGAGAGAAAACTTTTCATCCGTATTTGCAAGATACTCACTTTTATCTTCGCTTTCTCTCTCAATCAGATCTTTACCAGAATCGTCGCACGAGGAACACTCTATCATCTGCAGAATGTGGAGTGCCAACTTTTTGCAACAGTCATAAAAAATAAGATGATCTGGGTAGATACTCACGTAATACGAATTAAAAGCATCATGAAAATCCTTCAAAGAATGGATACTAGCAGCAGGGAGAGATAGACACCATCCAAGAGCATCTTCTTCTAAAGAAAAACTGAACATCTTGATCCAGACATCCTCATTAAAGAAGCCATGTTCAAGTATGCTTACATGAAATTTTAATAAGTGCTCACTGAGATGGTCATGCTTGTTTCCTCTGAATCTCGGAAGATAATCATCCCATTCGTTTATAGCCGACACTGGATGTGGATAACCAGATATGGCTGAGAAATTGAAAGGGGAAAAATTTTGAGCCAAGATAGATGAGATATGTGGCTCCCCTTTTTCTCCTTCATGGCTCTCCCCAGGATCATATTCATAATCACCATAAATAGGAAACATGGAGAAGCTCTACTCTTCGTCGTCTTCGCTGGGATATCCATCAAAAGTCATTTGTTCTTGGTCAGTATCCGACATCACTTCTTCAGCATAAGAACGGCTGCCAAGAATATCTGTTTCAAGGACCGGAATATCCTTTGCATTTGCTTCATAAGAGCAGCAAGCGAAATCTGCCTCCAATCCCTCTATTCTTGCAGAAAAATATTTTACTAGCTCCATCAACTCCTTCGAGGTATATCCTTCATTCTCACATCTTTCACAAGAACAAACTATGTCCTGAACACCATCTCTATATTCCTCACAATAGCTATGACGAATTAACTTAGAGGAATAAAACTTTTGACATTGAGTATTGAAAGTTGCATGAAACTCTCTCAGGGAGGAGATGCTAGTGTTGATATTATGGTAGTTGCGGGAGGTATTTACCTCCACGTGTAAACTTGACGAGAATAGAATACTTCGGAAAGCAAGGAGAAACCCTAATGACTTGGCTAATAACCCTAAAAAACTTGTCGGCTCAAGAAGATAATTTGTATTAGGTTATTAGCCTCCAAGAGAAGAAGTCGGCCAGAATAAATAATATATATACTGAACAGAAAGATACCCAGAATGAGAAGTCGGCCCAGGCAGTTGGCCATAATTACTATAAATGTAGGAGGCCAGTCTTCATTATGGTAGGCAGTCTCAGTATTGCAGAGCAACACTTGTGCTCACTGCAGTTGCCTAGTTTCTGTGCAGGTTTGGAGAAGAGTTGTCGTTGCAGCTACTGCAGCTAATAGTTACGCTTGGACTATCTCTTGGTTAGGGTTTGGACTATCTGATCAGCTATTGTTGGTGCGCTATCCTTGGGGAAAGATGTGCTACCCTTTGTTTGGCTATCTAGCCTAGGGTTTGCTTCCGGAGAGATTCTCTGTCAAGGTTAAGGTGCTCGGAGGGTGGCTTCGGCCTATGGTTGGGTGACAGTAGTGATATTGTCAATGGTAAAATGAGCACATCCATTATATTCTAACAGGTTATGGGCCCACACCTCCAGTCTAACCACTAGAAGGAAGCATAGCCATAAGGATATTGAGCTCATTGAAGAACTATCGCTAGGGTTTCTAGCAGGAGCAGTCACCAAAGCACTGCAGCTAGGGTTAGCAGGTGCAGTTGCAGAAACCCTAATTCTCTTTTTGAGGCACCTTAAGTGAATGGATTGACCTAATCTCCGGATAGATCAGTGCACCCTAGCCTAGTGCATCTCCTAATACTCTCAGCAAGCCAAGACGTGAAGTTTGAGTTTTTGGTCAAATCTAGGGTTGACCAAGTCAAAGCAGCCATGACTTACTCCATGAAGTTAGAAAACAAGTTAGATGGAGCTTCTAACTTCGGAGCGTGGAAGACAAGGATTGACCTCATCCTTGCCAAGAATAAAGTGTTGGATATCGTGAAAGGAAGGATCGTGAAGCCAGAGTTTGAAGGAGGAAAAGAGAAGGAACCCCAGAACGTTGCTGCTATGGAGAAGTTCAAAGATGGTGACATCAATGCCATGAGTATCATAGTGGATTCCATAAAACACCACTTGATACCCTACATCTCCCACCTTGACTCATCGAAGAAGATGTACGATGCCCTAACAAACCTCTTCTCAGTCAGAAACATTGGACAAGTAATGAGTCTAAAGAATGAGCTCCGTGACATGAAGATGAATGGTGATGATAGCATAACATCATACTTTGTGAGGATCTCCCAGTTAAGAGATCAACTACAATCTATTGAAGAGATCATTTTAGAGAAGGAATTGGTAAACATAGTACTCATTGGTCTTCCCAAGACGTGGGATGCATTTGCCACAAGCATGAACACAAGGAAGGAGTATCCTACATTGGAAGAACTTTGGACTTGTTGTGCTCAAGAAGAATCAAGGATCAGTGCAAAAGAGAAACCCCAAAAGAGGTACGATGATCAAGCCTTCACAACAAGATTCAAGAATTTCAAGAACAAAAGGAAGTTCAGTTCAAGGAGGAAGCCAAATCAAGAGAAAGATATTTCAGAAGTACAATGCTTCAACTATCGAAAGTATGGTCACTACAAGAATCATTGTCCCGAGCTAAAGAAAAGGAAGGGGGCACACGAAGCATCAGTTGTCGAAGAAAAGGAAACTACAAAGAAGACCAAGCAGGATGAAAGATATTTCTTCTTCTGAAGGTAACAATACTCTTCTTAGTTTCTGTACATATCTTGTTTGTATAATCTCTATACATATCTTGTATATCTATCTCTTAGAAGATAATATGTTCCAAGAAGAAATACACCTATGGAAGAACAATAAGATAAGGATTGCTATCATTGTACAAGTCAAACAATACACATGAAAGGATGAAATACATCATGTGGAAGATATTACAAGAGACTTAGAAGAAGCAAGACAGAAAGAAGTCAACAACCAAGAGGAAATTGAAGAAAGACCTATAACACTGTGTAGAAGAGAATAAGGATGTTGACGGAAGCGTGGACTCTCCTAGATGGAGAGAGCCGATTATATATCACCAAAAAGAAGAGCATGCATTCATACATGAAGCAAGGATTAGGAGGGAGCTAATCCTATGATCCATTGAAGATGATGAAGCATATATCCATGGCAACAAACATGAAAAGCAGCACGTGTTCAATTCAACCTTAGAAGAAGACCTCTTCGAAGAGAAGCCTTAAAGTATCCCTGGTTGTCCATCCACATCCGTGATCCTATGATGAAAGAAAGAAATGGAATCTTTAGGGCATGGAATATACTCCATGGACCCAAGAGCTAAAGAAAAACATGAGGAAGAAACATGAAGATTCCAAGAAAGAGAAGCCAGAACAACTAGTCATATTATCAAGAATCATAAGACTACTAGCCTGATATGAACTCACTAAAAGCAATAAAGCAGAGGAACTGAAAATTGTGATGAAGAATAGTGTATGGAAGACTTATGAAAGCATTGCGAGATCTAGAACTAGAGGTTCTCCCAGATGGAGGGAGAAGACTATGATGATTACTTGCTCCAGTAAACCAGACATATCTCTACATGAGTTATTATATCATCCGCAAACATCCATGAGTTGGAGTTCTACATCAGATAAATGCAAAGACTAATTGAACAAAGAACATATGAAGAGAAACCTCAAGACTTTGAGGCATACCAAAAAGAGACCCTTGTATACAGATGGAAAAATATAAACTCAATGGAGAACCTCCAGTGCATAGCAAAAGCATGGTGAAGACTTCCTATAACAAAGATATTGTATCAAAATGATTACTCAGTAGATCAGATCTCATGATGACAGAAGAAGTGCCACAGGGATATGTTCTAGTTTTCCAACAATGATATACTCCATTGATCAGAGCTACATGAAGCCTTCAAAGAAAACCAGTGTTCCAGACCAAAGTACATTTGAAGTCAAGAATTACATTATCCATGATAAAGTTCAGAAAGGAGAAAGTGGTTCTCCAATACATATCTTCACAGATGAGCAAATAAGCAGACATTTTGGTAAAGCTTCTATCCAAGATGAAAGAGTCTGCGTACTCAAGCTAGAGCTCGTGGAGACGACTTTCTTATTGAAAAAGGAAGAGATGAATCCCAGGTTGGGAGGGAGCACTGATATGTATTGATTCATGGACAGTCATTTTTCAGTTCGAAAAATGGTCCAGGATGAGCAGTTTCCTTTCCAGTTCAGAAAGTGGATTGATATCTCTAACGGACAACGATTTCCCATTGTGGTTAAGATGGGAAATGATCCAGATTGTTGATGTATCATTGACAACGAATTCCCATTGTGGTTAACATGGGGAGTGGTCTAGGGCAGTCTCTCTTCTTGAGGGTTACTCAAGAATACTGGCCCGCCTCGCCGAATAGTGATTTCTCATTGTGGTTAACATGAGGAATGGTCCATTTTGGAGGTTGATACAGGGTAATATTTTCCTCTTGTGGTTAACAGAGGAAATGGTTTGGACAGTCATTCCTTAAGGTGTATTCATTCTCTCCAGGTTGCACTTTGTTTAGTGCCAAAGGAATGGCCCAGGGTGGGGAATGGTCCAGGATCAACAATCAGGGACGGACATTCCTTAGGGAAGATTCATTCTCTCTAGGTTACACTTTGTTTAGTGTTGGAGGAATGGCCCAGGGTGAGGAATGGTCCAGGCTCATAAATTAGAAACAAACATTCTTCCTTGCTTGAGAAGAATAAGGCAGATAGCCCATCGTTGATGCTCTACTATGAGGGCATATATTCTTTCAGATCTCACAAATGTGAGTGAAAGATTGGCCCAGATGATTCAGTTTATATCATAACATTGTTTCTGTGCAGGTTGATATCAGATGATTCTTATGAAGACCATATGACAGTAGATATATACTACTGTGGTGGATGTGTTCCACTGTTCGTGACTATACGTTACTAATCAAGTACTTGTTTGCTACTTGGTGTGGTAGTGTACCATTGGATTGTAGTTATGTACTACTATTGATAGACACAATTGTGTTCTATTTTTGTTCTGATTTCCTTGAAGACTATCTACAGTTTGGTAAATGATTATCAGCTAGATGGATGATTAAAGGACAAAGATTTCCCAGACAAAAAATGGTTCAGAACATCTACTCTTCTAGGACGTATGTCCAGATTAGAAGAATGGCTCTTGTATCACTCTGTGGTGTGAGTGACTTATCCAACATCATGTCTGATTACTCAGATGAAGTATGGTTTTGAGAGATGATGCAGTTGATGACACAGATGGTGATGATAATGCTCATGATCTAGATATGAGATAGTCTAGATGACTATGTTGATGCTACCGGGTGAATGGTATGTTTTTGTGCTCAAGACCATTACCTGTAATACCTCCCTAGCTAGGAGGGAGTGTTAATATCATGGTAGTCGTGGGAGATATTTACCTCCACATGTAAACCTAACGAGAATAGAATACTCTGGGAAGCAAGGAGAAACCCTAATGAGTTGGCTAATAACCCTAGAAGACTTCTCAGCTCAAGAAGATAATTTGTATTAGGTTATTAGCCTCCAAGAGAAGAAGTCGGACAGAATAAATAATATATATACTTAACAGACAGATACCCAAAATGAGAAGTCGGCCCAGGCAGTTAGCCAGAATTACTATAAATATAGGAAGCAAGTCTTCATTCTGGCAGGCAGTCTCAGTATTGCAGTGCAAAACTTGTGCACACTGCAGTTGCCCAGTTTCTGTGCAGGTTTGGAGAAGAGTTGTCATTGCAGCTGCTGCAGCTAGCAATTACACTTGGACTATCTCTTGGTTAGGGTTTGGACTATCTGATCAGCTATTGTTGGTGCACTATCCCTCGGGAAATATGCGCTACCCTTTGTTTGGCTATCTAGCCTAGGGTTTTCTTCCGAAGAGATTCTCTGTCAAGGTTAAGGTGCTCGGAGGGTGGCTTTAGCCTATGGTTGGGTGAAAATAGTGATATTTTCAATGGTAAAATGAGCACATCCATTATATTCTAACAGCTAGCAGGGGGCAAGGATCGATACCACTCACGAGCATCCCCATCTAATGAGAACATGAACATCTTCATTGATACATCCTCATGATGTATCTCCCACTAATGCATGAGTTCATGAAAATCATGGAGATGCTCAACAGGGTTGTCATCTCTGTGTTCTCTAAATATGGGTAAAAAATCAACCCACTGATCCACAGTGGGAACAACATTTGGAAAACCAGGAACAACAGAGAAATTAAAAGGAGAAAGCCTCTGAGCCAAGATTTTGTCCATATCAAACCAGTGGAGTCGCCAATTGATTCTTTAAACATGGATTCACCAGGTGAATGATATGCAGTTAGAATAATGTGTCCAGCCTCAGTTCACCATCTAAAACTGGATATATTCGTTGTCGTTCTCCCAAGGAAGATATCTTCATTTCCGTCCCCGACAATGGCGCCATGAATTTTAGCACTGAGAATCACCCTCCGACTGCAAGAGGATAAGCCCAGTACCCATCAAAATATTTGTGGATTAAAAGGGTGTGAGTGGGTGAGTCAGCGAGACTTTAAGGAAAGGAAAGACAATGGAGATCACTGCAGATCAGTGATGGGCCATTGGGCTATGGAGTCATAAACAGTCTACTCAATGAAGGCATTTAAGCTCCCTATCAGACAAAGGATTTAAATGGTGGTGGGAAGGAGAAAGGAAGAAAGTGTCTGAATGATAAACCATAAAAAAATGGGCAAGATGACAACAGATCCTCTTCCGCCTCTGGAATCCAGAAATCATGGGGTTTACAACGATCTAGACAAGAAGAAAAACATAGGATGTCTCTTGAACCATGAAAGATGGGCATGGCGGAAACATATCCTCCATCGCCTCAGGAATCCATAAATCAGAGAGATTACATTCAGACAAGAACGAGAAACAGAAACGTCTGTTGAACCATGAAAGATGGGCATGACGAGAACAGATCCTCCATCACCTCAATCCATAAATCAAAGAGATTACATTCAGAGAAGAATGAGAAGCATAAACGTCTACTGAACCATGAAAGATGGGCATGACGAAAACAGATCCTCCATCGCCTCAAGAATCCATAAATCAGAGAGATTACAGTTAGACAAGAATGAAAACAAGAAATGAAAACTAAGAAGACGATCTGGTATAACAACTTAAAGGAGTCTTCATTAACATAACAATTTACAATACAGGCCCTCGGGCTTACAACGAAAATACAGTCATAATAGCTCTCAAATCTTCCCCGGTCTGGGCCAAAACTGCCCCCCCCCCCCTACAAAATCTAAATTGATCTCTTTTATACTCAGATCAGTGCCCGACTCTCAAGAGTGTGATCTGCTCACCACATTCAAAGCTTTGCTTGGAGCAGTCTTCTGTTAGGTTGTGCATGTAATCCCTCTGTCAGATGTGAGCTCAGATCAACATGGATATGCAAGAAAATCTATCCACAGAGGTACCACGGGCTGACAGTTCAGTCCCCACGGTCGGGCCTTCCATGCCTTCCATTTATGGAGTGAGCTGAGGTTTCAACCACCAACTCTTCTTTCATTAACTGCTTTTTTGCGAGATTGTGACGTGGCTTAATGCTCAAGGGGCGACCACATGTTGCTCTTGGATAGGATGTTATATGAGCACGTGATTGCAGGGCCTCTCAAAGGTTGTTTGGATTTAGACCACTTTTGGGCCCGCAATAAATCTCCCTTCACCACGTATCAATTTTGACTTACCATGGTTTCAATTGCGGGACCGCTCAAGAAAATTATCACCCGAGCATGTTGCGTTCCCACAATGGACTGTGGTCGTCGATATCATGATCTTGGATGAGGCTTCACAATCAACAACTCAAATCTACCCCCTCCAAATCAATGGATCAAATCTCCCTTTTCGAATTGACGGCTGAGACCTACTTCGCGATTCGGGCTTTGGAATTTTCAAACGTCAAACCTCTTTTGCCTTCTTCCGCTTTTACCTGGAGCTAAAGATATGATGACGCGTGGCCCCCTTAGATCGACAACTAGAATCTCTTCGGGTCTCTGGACTCCAAGAAAAAAAAGCTCAAACTTGATTTTCCTCCTAGCAAATCCTCCAGAGCTAAGGATCTGATGACGCGTGGCCTCCAGAGATCGACGAATGAGATCCCTTCGTGGCTCTGGACTTCGAAAAATCAAATCTCAAACCTCGCTTGCCTTCAGCGCTTTTACCCGGAGCTGTGGATCTAACGACACGTGGCTCTTGCTGATCAACAACCTAGATCCATTTCGGGCCTTCGGCCACTTCGGCAAATTCAGCGCTTCGCCGGCTTCAGCTCTTCGGGACTTCGGGCTTCGGATGTTCAGGATTTCTAAGTATTTCTCATTTCAAATCTCCCGAAGCCCATTTCCCTGAAGGCTTGGATCGACTGCCACCTATCCCCTTTAAGATCAACGGTTCATATTCACTTTGGGGCCTTTTTCTCTGGCGCTATACTTCGCGCAAGTTTTCACTCCCGAACGCCCGTGAGTCACTAATATGGACTGCTCTTGGAATCTTCGTCGTTGAAAGATTAAAACTGTCTTCTGCTTATGCTTCAATTCTGAAACAAACTGTTAAGAAAGTTGCACTTTGTGTTCATGGCTGTGGCCTGCATGATCGAGGATTCAGACGGTGAGCTGAGAAAACAGGGAGACCAGTGACTGAAACACAGGATGCGAGAGCTCGCCCTTGGAGAAAAATAGAGGGGCTTGGGGCCAAGATTTCACTCAGATAAGATATTTAAGGAAAACCAGGGCACACAAACGAACAAGGGCAAACAAAGAATGATTTACAAGCCAAAGGGGGGGAAACTTAAGATTTGTCCTGCGACAAGGATAAAGACAGGGCAAGACTATAGAGTCAGGTATATCAACACACGCCTACGGCCCTTGACAACCTTATGTGATAACAAACTCCATATCAAGCCCTTCTCTTTTGAGGTGTACACATTTCTCGTCTCCAAGTTCCATAACTTGGAAGTCTGGTTTTCACCTCTCACTATTAAGCGTGCATAACCCCTTTAGACATCACAACACCAACCATCACAGTTGTGGCCTTGGTAGGTCCCAAGGTGCTCCCAGTTGTGTCCATATCAGACAATGGGCATGTGATCCTTCACATGAGAAAAAAACACATCCTCATCCTTGTTATACTTGAGAAACGTTAGGGGCCTCTCACATCCCTTCATTAAAATTGACCTATCTTTCTTGCAATGTATTATTTTCCTTCCTAGACTTTTGAAAAATGCACCCATGTAGACAAGCC